>PVKU01000643.1:253283-428027 GCA_004027475.1 Anoura caudifer | reverse complement strand
AAAAAAAAAAAAAAAAAAAAAAGCCCCCGTGCTTCTGCTGCTGGGTAAGGAGCCCTGGGCCTGGAGGCCTGGCTGCTCCCCGAGGCAGCAGTGGGGACCCTGGCAGAGCTGACAGGACCCCCACAGCCACTCCCTCACCCTGGCCCAGCCGACTCAGCGCACAGCACACACGTCCAGGATGCAGAAGCGTGCACGGCAGGTGGGGCAGGGCACGCGGCTGGCCAGCCAGGTGTCAGGGCGTTGCGGGTCTTGACGGCTAGCGAACCACTTGCCCATGCAGGTGAGACACCACATGGGGCGGCAGTAGCACTGCTGGCACTCCCCCTCCGCCGCCTCCTGGCAGGTCTTCACCAGCTTCACGTTGGCACGTGTCTGCATGCAGCCGATGCACGCCTCCAGCTCCTACGGGTAGCCCAAGGAGGTCACAGGAGACCACTGGACAACCCCAAGGAGTCCCCTGCTGCACCCCAGGGACCTGGCCCATGGAGGCCCCGCAGTAGGAACCCGCCCCCTGCCCCACCACCCAGCCCCCCACCTGGCTACTAGGGACTGCGTAGGCTGGGTTGACCTCCACCAGGGAGGCGAACGTCTCCAGGAACAGGTCGCTCAGGCTCTGGCGGATGACCACGTTGGCCGCTCGGAGGATGGGCGCCCGGATCTTCTCACACAGCTCACCATACTCCGTGGAGTTCAGCCTGCACAAGGCAGGGCTGCTGAGCTGGGGCCACCGGACCCTGCAGGGCAGGATCCTGTTCCCCGGCAGCCTGGTGAGAACCCTGGGACAGGCATCAGGGAGGCCAAGACTGTACCCTGCAGGGACTGGGGTGCCCACAAACAAACAGAACGTGGAGGCTTTAGGCACAGCCGAGCTGCCCAGTGAAAACCAACCAGCAAAGATGGCCATAAGGCCAGAGCCAACAGACCCAGCACCCGGCCCGTTCAGTTCAGGAGCAAGGCCTGTCCCAGCAGGGGCCCAGCAGACTGGTATGGCCTGAACAAGGTGGGAGAACCTCGGCTCCAGCCTAAGCCTCAGAGGTGAGGTAGCCACCAAGCCTCTGTCCCATCTAGCCCCCAAAGATCCTAGTATGTTCCCCTAAGAAAGGGCAGAAGGCAGCTCAGAGGACACAGCATGGATAAAGGGGAAGCACAGGGGGCACAAAGGGAACAGAGGGCCAGGGAAGAGGCCTGGGGTGGGTGACAGGGGCCCTGAGTGAAGGTCACACTGGAGGGGCCACTCCTACCCATCACTGCGTCCCACTGGGAACCCCTCCCAGAGGGACACAACAACCAGAACCAGGTGCCAGCTGGGCACCAGGCCTTGTGGAGTTCCAGCCCCAGCCCACCACGGGCCCACCTACCGGATGTCGAAGGCCTGCACCGCAGGGCTGCTGCTGGCCACTCTAATGGTGAGAAGCTGCACGGGCAAGTTCGAGTCCGGCGAGAGCTCGTGTTGCTGTGACTCCGTTACAGTCAGGTGCACATCCTGCTGCTGGGCCACATGCACACGGTACGTGGTCACCTTCATCACCCACGTGTCTGTCACGATCACACGGGCACCTGGTGCCCCTGTGGCAAACTTGTCGATCCTCCGGAACTCGGTGTTGACAGAGGAAGCAACAGCCTGCCAGCCTGACTGCGGGAGAGCATAGAGGGCCAAGGAGCGGGCCAGTGGGTGGCGGTCCCACCGGTCTCGGTACCAGTAGTAGATCAAGGTGCCGGCAACGGTGGGCAGGAGTACCGCCAGCAGGAAGAAGAACCGCCAGGCCTCTGGGGCCTGGCTGGGGGAGAAGAGCTGCTTTTCCGAGGCTGCGAAGCACATGCCCACATAGTAGCCTGCAAAGGACAGGGCGGCCTCAGAGGAGGATGGATTGCCCAGCCTTTGTCCTCCCAGTGGGGCCCACTGACAGACACAGTACTGTCAAGGGAGCCCTGACCAGGTCACTTCCTGTGACCTCGCAGGGGCCACTTCCTCTCACACCAACCCCAGGACTGACCCTCTGCCCCAGTCAGAACTCCAGGCCAGATGGGTCTTAGCCACCTCCACGGCCAGCCTGCCTGGCCCAGCCCATGCCCATGGCAGTGACAACGCAGACGACAGAAGTGTCTGTAACTCACCACTTCAGATGGTGCATGGGAGCACTAAAAAACAGCAAAACCCAGGAAAGGCGAAAACAAATGCAAGGCCTGGTGCCACCCAATAGAGGCCCCACCCGCTCTGAGCAGGCAGATCTGAGTGTGGCCCGCCCTAGCTGGGATGTCACATGTCACGTGCCAGCAGCTAAGCAAAGGATGGGGGCTCCAGTGTACGGCCCACTGAGGGCCAGACCAAGGCCAGTTCGCATGTTGAAATGAACGAGGTAGATGTGAAGGGCTGCACTGGCAGGTCTGAGGTTGAGAAGTTAAGAGCAAACATCTGAGCTGGCCCAGCTGCAACATTTCAGGATAGCGTGTTGTGCTGCAGTGGACACTACGCCTATAAAGGTTCAGAGCTGTTCCAAACAAATGGTAAAGAGAAATGGAAACTAGGTCCTGGGCCTGGCCACAGGACAGGCTTCACCAGCATTTTAACAATTGTCAGATGGGAGGGAGTGGGGCAGAGCAGGCGAAGGGATTAAGAAGTACAAACTGGTAGTTCTGGCACTGGTTGGTGTGGCTCACTGGGTTGGCCATCATCCCAAAAAGCAAAGGGTTGTGGGTTCAGTCCCCAGATAGGGCACATGAGGCAACCAAACCGACATTTCTCTCTTATATGGATGTTTCTCTCCCTCTCTTTCTCCGTCCCTTCCCCTCTCTCTAAAAATAAGGAAAATCTTAAATAAAACTGGTAGTTTCAGAATAGTCAAGGGATCCCTGACCAGGTGGCTCAGTTGGTTGGAGCATCATGCCATACACCAGAAGGCTGAGGGTTCAATTCCCAGTCAGGGCACATGCCTCAGTTGCAGGTTCAATCCCCTGTTGTGGTTGCAAATGGGAGGCAACCAATCTATGTTTCTCTCTCACATCAATGTTTTCTCTTTCTCTAAGAATCAATAAACATACCCTTGAGTGAGAATTAAAAAAAAAAAAAAATAGGGGAACTTAAAGTACACAGCACAGAGAGTAGAGTCAACAACGTTGTATCAGCTACAGGTGGTGCCAGGTGGGTGCTGGACTCCTGAAACTAATGTTGCACACCAAGTGTAGTTGAAAAATAAAAAACTATTAAGACAGGCTAACCCCTCCAGGTGTGGCCTCCTCGAATCCCTCTACTCCCACGAGTTCTGGTTTCCCACAGACAGCCCCCATGCACTTCCGGCCTGGTGGGGAGGCCTCCTAGCTGCTCTCCACACCCAAGAGGGCTGCTGCTTCCGGCTGCCAGCTGAAAACCCCTCCCTGGGTCCTGCTTCCAGCTGCCAGCTGAAAACCCCTACCTGGGTCCACAGGGCTGTGGGCAGGCAACAGCCACCTGCTGTCCCAAGCCTGATTCTGCCCCCAAGTCCTCCAGAGATCCCCTGCCTGGCACCCCACTCTTCAGCCAGTCCCCCAACCAATCAATCAGCTGACAGACTCACCCCCCAGAGACCCACAAGCACCAAGGTCACTGCCCAGCACAGCCCCTGGGCAAGGTGGGAGGGGACGGGCCACACACAGGCTTTCCAGTCTCTCCTCCTGTGACACCCCCAGGGGTGGTGTCACCCGTATCTGCCTGTCCTTCCCACACCCACCTTCGAAGGCCTGGGTCATGGGCACCTCCTCTCTCGGCTGGAATCAGTTAACTTATGCCACTCTCCTGGGAACTGCCACCCACATGACTGTTCGCCATCGCACCAGCTGGGCGAAGCACACTGCCTCTCCCCAGGGCTCTGAGCCTGCGTTTCTGCCACCTACAAACGACCAGCTGCCGCCAGTAGGGAACACATGGTCGGTTGGCCAGCAGCCTCGGCTCTCGGGGAGACCGTGGATCCCAGAACCCTCCCTCGACTCTTCCCCAGAAAGAGTGATCCCGCGGCCCGGCCACCTCTGGGGCCCCAAAGCTCCACCGCGATCCCCGGCGGGGCCGACCACTTCCGCCCAGCAGACAGGGGGACATTGGCCAGGAGAGCGGGGGGCTCACCCAGGGGCAGCAGGGAGTGGCAGAACAGCGTGGCGGCCGTGCGGCGCTGATGGTAGGGCACGAAGGCGGCGTCCTCGCTGCCCAGCCAGCCGGACAGCAGGTTCTGCACCGTAAGTCCCGCCGAGTGGAACTCGGTGGGCGTGAACACGAAGCAAACGGCAAATACCAGATAGGCCAGAGTGAAGGTGACCTCGGGGCTGTCCATCGTGCCGCCGCCGCCGCCGCCGCCGCCCACGGCGCGGAGAACAGGCCCCCGGGTCTCGGTCAGCCAGGCGCCGGTAAGGCGCGGGGTGCCCTGGGAGATGGAGTCCCGCCACGGGCCGGCGAGAGTCATTCTGGGAGGTGGAGTTCTTGCACCCTGGACAGAGCCCGAAATCGTGAGCCGCCCCGTCAGTCCTCGCGAGTGTTTGGTTCCCGCTCAAGACCCGCCTTGAAGGCGGTCCTGCACCTGGTCCCATTTTACAGCTGGGGAAGCTAAAACTCTCGGGCGAACAGTCCTCAGGCCCCAGCCTCTCCGTGCAGTAAGTTGCACTCAAAACGGAGCCCGAAATCCCCAGTCAGCGGAGAACCCCGCAATCACCGCCCGCCCGCGAGCAGCCCTTCCCCTTCACGTGCTCTGCTAGACTCCGCCCCCAAAGATTTCCGGCTCCGGCCGCGGTCAGTAGGCCTCTCATACCGGAAGCACACCCTCTGGCTCGCTGGAGGGGCGTGGCTGGCCGGCACTCCCTCCTATTGGCTGCTGGCTCCCAGTGCGTCCCGACCGCGCGCTTATTGGCTGCCCGCGCCAAACGTTGGTATTTGAATCGGTGGCGGTAGGACTGACTCTGGACTCCGCGCCTCCCGCTCCATCCTCGACTACGCGCGGCGGCCGGCAGGTAAGGCGGCGGGCTCCCGGGTTGGGGCCTCCGTTCTAGGCTCTGGCTCCTCTGGCGGCAGGCGGGCGCTGCCGGACGTCTGTCCTTAACGCGAGCCGCCCCTCCCCTTGGCTCCTCCTCGGTTGGCTGCTGCTGGCACCGCCCCTCCTCCCCCGGCCCGCCGTCGGTTCTCTCCGCCGGCCTCCCGGGCTCCTCGGTCTTCTCGGCCGTTCTCCCGGACGGTTCGTCTGTCGGGCGCAGACCTTGGGCCTCCCCCTTGGTCCCCCGGGACCTGGTCCAGTCTCAAATTCTACACATAGTTGCTACTGGCAAGGGCACGTCTCCGCCCCGCCCCCAGCCCACGCTCCTAGGCCCGCCTCCTCACTTGGGGGCACCTTCAGCTGGGAGCCCTACCCCATCAGCGGCTCCAGCTGCACACGACGCGACACCTGGGCTCGCGCCCTCCCCACCCACCGCAGCGCGCAGGCAACCTCTGCTCCCAAACCCCTCCCGTGGTCCCTGTCGGAAACCACCAGCCCTGTGCTGCTCTCTCCCCAGGCAGGGAACTGCAGGAAGGGGCCCCTGCCCCTTTTACCCAGTTGCTCAGGCCAGAAACCTGAATCACCCTTGACTTGTCTTTCCTGCTTCAGCACTGAGCGTAGTGGCCTGCTGGCCGAGCCATGGCTGACCACTGTTCCTGCTGCAGCAGGAGCCACCCACTCCCCGCCCCCACGCCCTGCAAGCCATCTTGTTCCGCCCACCCCAAACTTTCTTTCTAGGCCGCCCTCATTCACCCTGGCCTTGCCCTTCCAGCCACAGCCCCCAGGAACCCCACCCATAGCAGGAACCCTGGTGCCCCCCCCCCCAGGCAGGTCGATGCCCAGTGCTCTGGTAGCTTGTAGATTGAGAATGTCAAATCAGTGACTATGCCAAAGATCATGGGAGGGAAGAATGTACTGCCCTAGAACCTTCTGGGTCTGACCAGAGGCCCCTGGGGTGTGAGAGACTCAGGCCCTGCTGTAGAAGCTCCTCAACTCCCCACCTACTCACCTTGCCCCTTGCTGCTAGTTTCCCTCTCCAGCCTCTCTGGGCCCCACTCTCCAGCGCCACACCTCTCTGTCCTCAAAGGATTGGGCCCCATCCTCCAGCTGAAATCCATGGGCGGGGGCGGACTTCCTCCGCCCCCAATTTTCTCCCAGGCCAGCACTTACCTGTCCGCTGACTTTTACCTGCAGAGGTTTTGAGTGAGAACCCAGTCCTTCTCCCTCGCTGAAGGCTCCTCTAGCTGTTGGCCCAGGAGGCGGAGGCTCCCCAACCCTGTGGAGGAGTCACAGTCCCCTGAAATAGGACAGGGACTGCCTGCCAAAGGACACTGCCTGAGGCGTGATCCTCCTTGCGGGGGCAGCTCTCACTGTCACTTCTGTTCCTCTGGGCAGTGTGGCCCTCACAGTGACACAAACCGTTTCTCCAGAATGAGTCTGCTGATCTTCAATGACGAAAATGTCACTGGTGACAAAAGTACAGAAAACGGCAGCTTCCTGTTTTCACCACCGGAACTTAGTGGAAGATCGCCTGTTCTCCGTCTGTCACAGAAAGAAAATGTGCCTCCCAAGGGCACGGCCAAAGCTATGAAGGTGAGTGCATTTTGCCAATGGAAGAGTGACCCTGTGTCGCACCTTCAGTCACCCTGGGACCTGCCTTCCTGGTGACTTAACTGAGCTGGCAGGGCCAAGCAGAGTGTAGCTAGTGTAGTGGTGGGGACTTGAATTATTAAACAAGTGCTCTCCTCCCTCCCCAACAGGTGACCTTTCAGACGCCTCTGCGGGACCCACAGACACACAGGATTCTGAGTCCCAGTGTGAGCAGCAGACCTGACACTGGTTCTGCTCTGGGGGACACCACTGGATTAGAGAACTCTCATCAAGTCTGGACCCAAAAAGAGAAGTAAGTGTCAGTGCTTTTGACGTCCTGCATTTTGTGACATCTCTGACGGACTTGGCAGGACAGCAGTGCGCTGCTCTTGGCCACCTGGGTTGGGTTTCTTCTGGTTGGTGCTCTGAGCTTGTGCAGGATGGGGCCCACCAGGGCACGTGGCACCGCCTTTCGTTTCTCCCTCCTTCCCTTCCCTTCTCTAAAAATAAGTAAATGATTTTTTTTTTAACTTTTAAAAAGTTTCTTTAGTTGATTCTAGAACAAGGGAGAGAGAGTGACAGAAACATTAATGTGAAAAACAGCGATCAGTTGCCTCTTGCACCCCAACTGGGGACCTGGCCCACAACCTGCGTGTGTGCCCCCACCGGGAATCAAACCAGCGACCTTTTGCTCTGCGGAATGACACCCAACCCTGAGCCACACCAGCCAGGGCTGGAACTTTTTTTCTATTTTAAAGAGATTTCAGACATACAGAGAAAGGCATTTGAATAAAACACCACTGATGGACCCTTCGTCCAACTTGAGCAAAACATCTAGGGGCCTCATGCCTGAGGCTCTATGGGGGCTCCTCGAACCTGGACGTGTTCCTCTCCCCAGGTCTCCTTGTTACTTTTCAACTTCACTTTGTACTTTTATTTTTGAAATTCAACTGAAAGAGATGAGAGCAACTCAGATGCTGTTCTCTTATAGCAACTCCAAGTCAGAAGGAAGACCTGGTGGCCCAGATACCGCCTCCTGGCTTCGGGGTCTGCCCTGCTTCAAAGGCCCCAGAGCAGAGGTGGGGAGGGATTGGGAGAAGACCCAGCAAGGCACCCTGGGAGCTGCTGAGGGCAGCCCTCTGGCCCCATCACCCTCTCCTTAGTGCGAACATGGCCCTTGAGTGCCCTGACTGTCCCGACTGCAGAGCTAGGGGTCCCGGCCGGAAGGGTAAGAGGCTAGCACAGAAAACCTCACCTTTGAATGTTTCTCTCACATTTCTGCTGTCTCTCAGTGTCCCCAGCTGGCCCACCAGCAGTAACTTATGGGAACACACTTGTGAAAGCTCATCCTGAGGACAGGGTTCACCGAACGTCCTTTTTATTCTGTCTTTAGCTAATGTTTTCAGTGTAGACAAAAATCTACTCACAAAGCCAGCGGGTTTGTTAGTGTTGACTAAGTATGTTTCCAAAAGCCAACAGTTCACCAAGGAAGTGGACCCTACAACAGATGGGATTCTGCAGAGCCCAGCAGTGGCGGGCACCCACCTGCCTCCAGAGGATGTGAGACCAGCCTCTGAAGACAGGCATTCCAGCAGGCCTGCCACTGCTCCCCAGACCCAGCCAAGCCTCTCAGGCTATCCCCAGGCCCCAGCAAGTCTTGGAAACCAGATGGCATCTCTACAAGGAATGTCTGGCAGCCCTGGGCAAGGCTTGGAGGAAAACATAAGTTCTTATTCCCTAGACAAAACCATTATATCCACCTCCGAAGTTCTAGAAGATCCTGCCAAGGTCACATCCCCGGACAGAACACAGGGCTCTCACAGAACCACGGGAGAACCCTCAAATGGACCCCTGGCTTCCTTGGCTGAGGCTACTTTGCTCCCTGGTACTCGCCCCAAAGTGGCCCTCGGAGAAGACCTCCTCACAGATCTGCCCAGGCCCCTGGCCAGCCCTCAGGACACTGCCCTGGTGGGCCCTCTGGAGGCTGGAGGGGCCACGGCCTCAAGTCCTCAAAAGGAAGAGGCCAGTGGCCAAACGGCCAGCTCATCAAGGAATGGGCCCATAAAGCTAGAATTTGACTTTTCTGATGATGCCCCCAGCAAAAGGCCACCTCCACCAAGGAAACTGGGGAAGAGACCAGCAGCAATGCAGGAAAAGGCCCCCAAGGAGGTGGACGAGGCTCCTGTTCCTCCTCCTCGGGGGTCATACAGCCTGGACTGGGACAAGCTGGATGACCCAAACTTCAACCCATTTGGAGGTGGTGGAGAGACCTGGCCCCCAGAATGCCCTCAGAGCAGGTCAGCAGGGCCTGTGGCCGCAGAGGACTCACCTCTAAGCCAGTGAGTGAGGGGGGATGTTGACATGGCTGGTCCATGGTGCATGCGGGAGGACCTGGGACCACAAATGCCACTTGCTCACCCCTAAGGAGGGGCCACAGAGCAGGGGGCTCTTGTGGAAGAGCAGGGCTGCACCCTACCAGGTCCCCACTGCAGAGAGGTGCCTAGAGAAGAACCCAGGGCTTCAGGGCTGTCAGCAGCTGTGTAGGCCCCTCAAGCTGCCCGCTGCCCTGGGGACAGCTGCTGCATGGCTGCCAAGCACTGGGTCCTAAAGGAAGCTTACCTACTGCCCAGTACTCCCACTTGCATGCAGACCCCCTGACTGTCCCCAGCCGCCCCTAGATCCTGGCATCCTGGCACTGCCCAGGGAGGCTGCCCTCGCCCCTGCTCAGCTTCTTGACCATTTTTCTGGTAAAAAGGACAGATGAATCTCAGGGCCACTGTCCATCAAGTGGAAAAGCTCCCACAGCCTGCTTCCAAGCCTTCCTCCTGGGCTCTGGCGTGCTTGCAGGGGTGGGTGGGCTTTGCCTGGCTCTCTGGGTGCAGGTGCACAGGGCAGGTGTGGTTCAGTGCCGGGGGGCAGGTGACACAGCACCTGTTGACCTCGTCTCTTAAGGCAGGTGCCTCCAGCCTCTGTAGAGGGCATGCCTGTGACGCAGACCACAGCAGGGGCCTCGGGAGCAGCGGGCAAGGTACCGAGTGTGTGTGCACCCAAGTGTGAGCCTGCCTCTGCACTGTCGTCAACATTGGCACGTTGTAATAAAGCAGGGAAGGCCAGTGGTGACTGGGTGGGACACACCCCTGCCTCCACCCCCTCATCCTGGCGAGACTGGGTGAGGCTGGGGACCCCCGGGACCCTTGACTTTGCAAGATGCTCACATGGAGCCATGCAGGTGACCGACACCTCCCTTCCAGGAAGGCACAGCAACTTCTCCAGGAGCAGCGGCTGCCCCCAGCAGTCCAGGCCATAAGCCTCCAGCCTCACCAGCTGGCCCAGCGTCCCCAGCTCTGCAGGGGCCAGAGACTGCCTCAGACCTGAGTGAGGAGCAGTTCCGAGACCCAGCTGAGGGTACGTTGTCCTGGGCTGTCACTCGTCCTCCCGCCATGGGCTCCCTGGCATCAAGGGAGGCCCCCGCACAGCAGCTGGGCAGTGCCGGGGGCAGCCAGGGTGTGGAGGGCTTCTGGGGGTGGCCATTGCCAGAGCGTGCAGAGCGGCGTGCAGAGGCATGAATGAGGCTGTGACTGTCACAAGCACGTGGACACCTGGGCCTCAGGGGTCATTGGAGAAACACTGTCAGAACCAAGACCCGGCGAGGACAAGACTGAGCTCTGAGGCCCCCCTCCACATGGTGCGCGAGTGGCCAGGCCAATGCCTCCTGGCGGGGAGGTGGTCTGGCCACCCAAGGGCGCTGCGGGAGCACACATGCCAGGTGTGCTGTGGCAGACCAGGCCATCAACAGTGTTCCCGTGCAGGCTGCTTGAAAGCCTGTGGGTTGGGGGAAGACGGGAGGTGGGGGTGGGGTCTGTCTGGCAGGACAAGCCCATGTCCTCGGACCGCTGCAGCCCTCGGCTGGCCAGAGTCAGGGGTTGCAGGCTCTAAGTCTGACCTTTCGCTGAGCACGTTGTCAAGCGGGCCTGTGTGGTGCCGTGAGCAGCCCACATGTGCACAGAGCGGCTCGTTGCTCACTCTGTAGGGCTTCTGCGCAGCTCCACTCTGAGCAGCGTGAGCACATCGGGGTGCAGGCCTGTGTCTCCTGTGTCTTGTGGGTGTCACGCTGTCTGTGCTCCGAGGGGCGTTCCCTGGTGCTGGCACTCCAGGCGCCTTCCTGAATCTCCAGGAAAGGTCTGCCACACGCTCTCGTCCAAGGCTGTGCATCGAGGAGGCCCTGACCAGCTGCGTGACATGCAGTGGTCCCCTCGCCCCGTGGGCAGCCATCTGTTCACCTGGTTCATGGCGGAGGCCACAACGCGGACTGTGACGTCCGCGTCTGATTTCTCACTGTCGTGGGTGGTTCTGGTGTTTAGTCTAAGAGATCAGCACCCAAGGCCTGAAGATGTACCCTGACCTTCTTTCTGGGGATTCTCTAGCTCCAGCTCTCGTGTGGCCTTTGGCCCATTGGCACAGACTTTGCACACAGCCTGAGGTGCTGGGGTTCCCAAGCAGAGGCCAAGTTACCGGAAATGGGTGGGTTCTGTCGGCAGTGGGTCTCACCCAGGACGGCTTAGCCCCGGAGGCTCATTTGGGTGGCCCCGGGCTGCTTCCCTCCACCCAGGGGTGTACGGCATGGCCTTGCCCAGAGGTCCAGCCCCAGGCCTCAATCCTGTGGGGCCAAGCACCCTGACTGAAAGCTAAGGACCTTGGGTTCCAGTCTGGGTGGGCCTGGGTGGGATGGTGGCCACTCGAAGTGGGCACAGTCAGCGTGCTGGGAGCTCTGGGGACACGCTCCAAGTGCTGAGGAGGCTGTAGGCTGGCTCTGTGTTGCAGAGGAAGCACAGTTGGTGGTGTGGGGGCAGTAGTGGCAGTGGCACTGACATGCTCCCCTCAGTTCTAGGCATGGGGGCCGACATGGACTACCTGGAACAGTTTGGCACATGCCTGGTGAGTGCCTGCGCCAGCCGCAGCCATCCCGGGGGGCGTCTGGTGGAGGGATGTTCGCCAGTGCAGCACATGCCGCGGCCACACCTCAGCAGCCTAGGGCCTCTCAGCATGCAGCAGTCTCCCTAGGCCCTGTGGCCACTTCATGCACAGGGCTGTCCTCGGGATGAGGACCCTGCTGACATGCCTGCCCCTTCAGTTTAAGGAGTCAGCCCTGAGGAAGCAGTCCTTGTACCTCAAGTTTGACCCTCTCCTGCGGGACAGTCCTCGCAGACCGGCCCCCAACATCCCCAACGTCCCCAACGTCCCCGACATGGGCAGGTACACCAGATGTCTGGGGGGGGCTTGGGTGGCAGAGACATCTGGCCCGAGGGCTGTCCCAGCTCAGCTCCCAACAGCAGGCTCTGCACTGGTGCCCCTTGGGGACGGGGGGGGGGGGGGCCAACTCACTGTGACTGGGACCCAGAAGGGTTAGGGCAGTGACAGGCAGCTGGGGAGCAGGGGTGGCAGGCCCTGGGGGACTGGGCCCACCCGCTCTGGTGCAGAACTGCGCATGCGTGCCTCCGCTCTAGTCCCAGCTCGCAGGGCGCCGGCGCGCCATCCTCAGGGAGCCGGCCTGAGGCCAAGCTGCTGGACCTCGACTTCCCGGGAGCGCTGGACCTGCCTGTGAGTGTCGCCATTTGTCCTGTGGAGACACATGGGTGGGAGGGACCTGAGAGCTCAGAGTGTCAATGGGTTTGGGGGCTGTGAGGCCGCTCCTCGTCTCTGGTCACTACCTTGCTGTCCTGATACCTCTAGCCCATCTGTTGCCCCCCAGGTGCTAGGCCCACCGCTGTGTCTCCTCGGGCCAGGGGCGCCCATCGTGGACGTGCTGCAGTACAGCCAGAGGGACCTGGATGAGGCGGTGAGGCACGGGAAGAGGTAGCCCAGAATGCCGGCCGCCCTGGCGCTGCTGCGGGGAACTGGGGGTGTGCACTTGTCAAGGCCACCGGTGGGGTCACCTGGCTAGCAGGTGCTCCTGGGCTTCCCCGCTGGCAACTGTGTCCCACCCTGGCCTCATGGCCCTGCTCTGCTCCAAGTTGTCCCCAGGACCACTGGGACCCCAGAGCACACCTGCCCTCAAGGGGAGCTTGACGGGCTCTGATGCATGACACCCCTGGGTCCGGGCTCTCAGCAGTACCTGCTGGCCCAGCCTGCTGATGCCAGGGGTGTGGTCTGCACAGGTAGAGGCAGCACAGAAGGAGAATGTACAGCTGAGGAGCCAGTGTAAGGAGCTGCAGGAGAAGAACCTGGAGATGGGGTGAGGCCTACAGGGCTGGCAAGGCTGGGAGGGGCCCCAAGGAGCCAGCTGCAGTTGCTCACATGACTTCTCTCCTGCAGGAAGGTCATGGATGGGTTCGAGAGCATCGTGTACCAGGCAATGGGTAAGTGTGGGCTCGTGGTGCCTCTTCAGAGCAGCAGCTCCCGCTGGGCCCCCAGGCCCTGCTCCAGGACAGCAGGGTGGGCGGGGCCTCTGCTTCCTTCAGTGGGCCCTTGGTGTGCCAGGGCAGTCTTGCCACCACTCGCCTCCCCCATCCCACCGTCTCTGCCTCCTGCCCTCGGTTACCTGCGGCAGCAGTGTGGAGGCTGCCCTCCAACCCCATGCACCCCTTCTTTTCAAGAGGAGGCTCAGAAACAGAAGGAACTGTGCAAAGCTGAGATTG
This sequence comes from Anoura caudifer, assembly GCA_004027475.1. NCBI lineage: Eukaryota > Metazoa > Chordata > Mammalia > Chiroptera > Phyllostomidae > Anoura > Anoura caudifer. The sequence goes on along the minus strand of PVKU01000643.1, from coordinate 414,814 downwards.
AAAAGGCTCTGAAAGAAAAAGACCAGCTGGCCTCAGACTTGAGCTCCATGGAAAAGTCATTCTCAGACCTCTTCAAGCGGTTTGAGAAGCAGAAGGAGGTGATCGAAGGCTACCGGACGGTAGGTGGGGCTGCGCCGTGCCCTGCAGTGTGTCCTGGTGGCCAGCAGTCAGTAACCAGGCCAGGCTGCCCTGTGTCCCCACCTTAGACCCAAGCCCATCAGGCTGGAGCCAGCCTTCCCCCCCCCCCCCCCCCGACTCCTGGTCCCTTAAACTTGGCACTTGGCTGATGAGCCTTGCCCTGCACCGGAGTGAGGCCAGGCTCTTCAATTCTTCAATGGGGGGGCGGGGGGGGTGGAGATGCTGTGTGTCTGGGGAGGCCCAGGCATGTGAGCAGAGGAACTGGAGGCAGGACCACAGGGGTCAAGGGGGCTCCCTGATGACAGCAGGTGCTGAGGCGCCAGCTGCTGCCTTCTGGAGGGCGGGGGGGGGGGGGCACTGGGCTCAGGCCCACCCAGTGGCACCCTGGGTGGGGCTTGTAAGAGTCACACAGGTGATTGGGCAAGGGACGGCTCTGGTGCCAGGCAGGGCTCCATAGGAGGCAACAGCAGCCAGAGGGGCCAAGGGTTGGATCTTGGTATTCAGGGACGGGGAGGCCTGGGCTGCATGTGGAGGGGCCTTTTCCAAGAGAAAACCAGGATGTGCCGTTTCCCTGCGACCTGCTCACCCGAGACGTCAGGGGACCTGCCCACGCCTGGTCCCAGGCCCGTCCCCCGAGTGGAGGCCCATCAGCAGTGACACACTTCCTCCCCAAAGAATGAGGAGTCTCTGAAGAAGTGCGTGGAGGACTACATTGTCAGAATCGAGAAGGAAGGCCAGAGGTACCAAGCACTGAAGGCCCACGCGGAGGAGAAGCTGCGGCTGTGAGTGCAGGCCCCTGGCGGGCAGCTGGGGGAGGGGAAGAGGAGGGGCGCTCAGCCCACCTGATACATGTGCAGGGCGAGCGAGGAGATCGCCCAGGTGCGGAGCAAGGCCCAGGCGGAGGCGCTGGCCTTCCAGGCGAGCTTGCGGAAGGAGCAGATGCGCGTGCACTCACTGGAGAAGACCGTGGAACAGAAGGTAGGGTGGGCCCGGGGCACAGGAGGGGCCAGCCCCTCCGGGTGTGGGAGGGACCAGCCGCCACCAGAGCTCTCACAGCCCTGCCTGAGCCCTGGGAGACCAAGGGCTGGACATCTCTCCCCCAGACGAAGGAGAATGACGAACTGACCCGGATCTGCGATGACCTCATCTCCAAGATGGAGAAGATCTGACGACAGGGCTCCTGCTCCACGCCCCGCAGCCTCCTGGCTGGCTGGCTGGCTGTCAGTTTTTGTGTTCTTCCTTCTGTCTTCACTTCAGCTCCCTTTTAAACTAGATTGCTTTAAAAAGACTAAATAAAGTTTCCCTTGAGTTCATAGCTGCAGTTGCCTTGTCTTGATTAAACCAAGGTTTCCAGCCTTGGCGCAGTCTGCCATGGCCTCCACTGCTGCCTGTGCCTCGGAGCAGCCAGCAGGGCGGGTGGCCTGCTCAGTCCCTGATCCCAGAGCTGAACCCGATGGACTGGAGTCTCCGTGTGAAAGAGCAAACAGGCAAGGGACATTGGGCAAGGGACGTTCGGCCCCACGCAGCTCAGCAAAGCCATAACCTGTGGATGGCACACTCACTGCAGTGTGGCTGAGGGTTAACACCTGTACCACCTCGTCCAGTCCTGTGGGGAAGGTCTGTGCCCCCCAGGGCTCACAGGAGACAGCTGGGTGCCACAGCTGAGACGGGCTCCCCAGCTCCACTCTGCCTGCAAAGCCCTGACCGGAGCAGGTGTTAGCAGTGTGTGGCAGGGGCTCTGCAAGCTCCCACAGGAAGGTCTCAGAACAGACACCTGGCCCAGGGGGCATTGGGCCCATTCCCCAGCCTGCTCCAGAGGAGCATGTCATATGCACTGGACACTGGGGTCCTCTGGCCCCTCACTGCCCGTTTTGTCCAGGGGCTGGGGCGCAGATCGGCTGCATCGAAGGGTGGCAGTGGGGCCCTGGACAGGCGCAGTGGGAATACAGCCACCCCAGGAGCCCTTGGGAACAGGGCAGAAGCTTGGCCTGAGGACCCCGGACACAGGTGGGCACGGCGCTGGCTGGGCACCAGGCACAGGCCATGGGCTGAGACGTGGCCCTCTGCTCTGAGCCATGTGTTCACTCCTTGGCCCCCAGAGCCAGCTGGAGGGCACGGGGCTCCTGTGTGCTGACCCAGTGGGTATGGGTGGCTGGGGGCTGCAACTCTAACCATTCCCAGGTGAGGCTGGTGGTACCAGGCCCAGAGCTCTCTGTGCTCCCAGAGCAGGCGCAGGGAATGAGTGCCACCTGGGGGCAGCTAAGGCAGTGCTCCAGCTCAGGCCTAGGGGGAAAGCCCACAAAAGGGTATTTTTTCTCGTCAGCAGTGCATGGGGGTGGGGGGGAGGGCAGGGGGTTCACACAGAACCACAGGTGAGTCCTGCCCAGTCAGATCTCCCTCTAGGGCCTGAGGGTGGGCAGCAGCAATATGCCTGTCCACCACCAGGGGGCACTGCTAGCCGTGGGCTGTGGTGTAGGGTCCACACTGCACCTGGTCATGATGTCCTGACTCACGAGCTGTGGGGCGGGGCTCTGGTGGCCCAGCGAGTGTCCAGGGCCCCACAGGTGAAGGGCACCTTTGTTCTCAACATATTGGAGGACAGAAGGCCAGGTCGAGGGCAGGGACCCAGGGACGACTCTCACCCTTGCTCCCCTTGGACCCCAGGGCTCTGGTCCCATCATCGGCTTCCCCCCGCCCCCCTGGCAGCTCGTCTGACCTCCTGGGACCCCTGCTGCCCTTTCCAGTGCAGCCACTGGAAGTCCTTGTATAAGCAGTCACACACGTCCCTCCTGTGGTCAAGCATCTACTTGTGGTGGCTCCAGCTACAGGTGTGAGTGCCAAGCCTGCAGGCCAGGTCAGCCTGATACTGCCCCAGGCCAGAACTTCTCTGCTTAAAAGCCACCCCTGGGGCAGGGGGCTTTCCCTCCACCAGCTGCAGTGCCTGGCGGGGTTCTGCCTCTGCAGAGTGCTGCCCCTCCTGGCAGCAGGCCCAGCGACCCACCCTGGCCCTCCAGCCTCCCTCCTCAGGGCTCTTATCTGACTGCTGGTGTCCTGCTCAGTTGGTATAAGGGGTCAAGGCCCCTGGAAGGCACTCCTCCCAGAGCAGACATGAGGCCTTCAACTTCACCAGGCCCCAGGGCACTCGCCAGCTGCAGGGGTGGGGGTGTGGGCAATGGGTGTGGGCCCCCCAATCCAGGCCAGAATCCCCCGCAAGTCCTGCTACTCAGAACAGGGTTCTGTCCCCTCCTCACCATGCTGGGCCTCTCCCTCAATAGGCAGCCCCCCACCCCAAACTGTGACCCCTTCCACATATGCCCCACCCTGTAGCAGTCCCACCCCTGGCACCCCTTCCACTGGCCCCTGGACAACAACCTCCCTCCCATGCACAGAGACCCCATCCTCACCCCCATTCCTAGGCACAAATGGGGTACACTCCACAGAGGAGGAACTCAGAGGCAGAGGAGCCCTCAGGGGCCAGCTGAGGCTTACTTCACAGACTAAGAAATGGACCAGTGACGACTGGGTGGGGGCGGACGAGGGGCCGGTGGGGCCTGCAGCCCCAGGACTCCGAGAGCTGCACAGGTGGCCTCAGGGCTGCCCTTCTGCTGCAGAGCCAGGGCTCCTCTGAAGGGGTCTAGAGCAGCACCTGCATCACCCAGCTCTGCCTGTCTGGCCTCTCCAGCCACTCTGAGAACTGCCCAGTGCCCTGTCCCCCACTAGGGCCTCTGAACCAGACCCCAGGACTCTGCCTAGAGAAAGCCATGCAGGGTGGCTGGCTATGTTAAGGCCACAGGCCACTGGGCATGGTCCTGGGCCGGGAGTCCCTCTGGACAAAGGGGCCTTGTGCAGCTGAATGGGTGTTTATCCTGGAGCCTGAGTTGACTCGGGGCCGTGAGGCCGGGCAGGGGCCCCTGGCACTGGCCTTCTGCGGGTAAACATGACCCGAGCCGGGCCTTCGTCAGCGGGCCTGGATTCCTGCACCCTGCATCTCCTGCACCTCAACACACCAGCAGCATGTGGCCTCCTGACAGATGGGGATATGGGAACATGAGGAGGGGGAAGCTGTCCTGGGGGCCACCTCCGGTCCCCCATCTCTAAGCAGTGAGACCTTGTGGACAGAGCACCAAGGGTCTGCCTCCCACACAGGTCCACGCTCAGGGCTACCTCACCTTCCTGGAGCACAGGAGGTGAAGTGTCGCCAACCCCCTGCCCCCTAGTGTGGTGGGCCTGGGGGCAAGTCCCTAGGACCTGGACCGAGACCCTGCAGCATGACTGAATTTCTGCTTCCTCCCAAACTCATGTGTTGAAACTGCGGGCCAAGGGGACAGAGTGTGGAGCTGAGTGGGGCAGAGTGAGGCCCTGAGCCAGGACCTGGGGGGATTTGTGCCTGGGGAGAGGAAGCCAAGTGCCCCCCTCCGCTGTGCAAGGGCAGTGACAGGCTGCAGCGGGAAGCGGCCCCCACCAGAAACTGAACTGACCGCCACCTTGACCACGGACATCCAGCCTCCAACACCATTCGAAATAAATGTCTACTATCCGTAGTGTTTTGTTACAGAAGTAGGTGCCTCCTGAGAGGGCCACAGTGTCTGAGTCATAGTGACCCACTGCCCACCTGCCCTTCGTGGCCAGCGGCCCACAGGGGCTCCAGGCCTGTGGGCACCACTGTCCCCACACCCTGAGAGGGTCCATCTGGGGCAGAGAGCCTGTGGGCCTCTCCCCATGTCCTCCTCCAGTCGGTCCCTCCCTCCCTGTGTGGCCCATGTGTGCCTGGTGTCCCTGTGCAGGATGGCCCACTCTGGAAGCAGGAGTGCGCTCAGGGACAGCCACCCACCCCCATAGCCGCTGGGGCTGGAAGAGGCCCGAGAGCGGGGTCATGGCTCAGCCCAGGCTCCTGGGGGCAGTGTTAGGACCCATGTGCGCATCCTGGTCCTGGCTCCCAGTGGTCTCCCACCCTCAGACCCCAGACCCCAGGACCCCTGTGCTGCCCTGGCCCCAGCTCTCCTGACCCCCAAGTGCCCCTCCAAATTCTGAGGCCCCAAGCTGCTGGGACTAAGCTGGCTTTGCTGAGCTGGGAGGCCTGCAGGGGGCGCCAATGGGCCAGCCAGAGCCTCTGGCCTCTCAGCCACCACCTCTCGAAGGTCCAGCTGAGACTCCTGCATGGGATGAGGGTATCTCCCAGACCTCTGTGCTGGAGAGTTGAGGGGTGGCCTCCACCCCAAACTCCTGGGGGGCAGGGGCAGGCCTGGCCAAGGCAGGCATGATGAGCGGGCAGGTGGGGCCCAGGCCCAGGGTCTGGGCAAGCCTAGGGTGGGACAGGGCCTGCAGCCAGGTCTGGGCGCCCCCTCCCAGGCCTAGTCCTCATCCACAAATGTTCTGGGCCGCCCCTGGTGAGGTGGACACTGCACCCTGGCCCCATGAAGCAGCAGCCGGGACTTTTTCCAGGAGTGGGCAGGACCCTAAGAGAGACACGGTGGCCAGTGGCCTGGCCCTGGGCCCCAAGCTGGGGGGGGGGGTCACAGGCGTTTGTAGAGTAAGGGGTGGGTGCGTGGCACCGGTGGCCCCCAGGCCCCCTCGATCTAGGGAAAGGGGTAATTTGAGGGCACCTCGCCCCCTGCAGGCAGCAGGTGGGATTTGAATGAACATTTGAATGAGTGAGTGGGCAAATGATCGAATGAGCGAGGCTGTGAGCAGCATGGGGGTGGCGACATCCCCTCTCCTGCATCCCCTTCTCATGTTCCAACACCCACTCCTTAGCTCTGCAGGTGATGACGGGACCCACGCCCCCTCTGCAGGGGTCTGTGGGGAAGAGCTGAGTGTTTGTTTAATCCTCAGCTGAGGACATTTTTTCATTGCTTTTTAGAGAGAGAGGAAGGGAGAGAGAGAAACATCCATCGGCTGCCTCCCATTCGCACTCGGACCTGGAGTCGCACCTGCAGCCTTTTGGTGACACGACGATGCTCCAGCCAGCTGAGCCCCTTGGCCAGGGTTCTGTGTGTTTGTTTTTGACGGGAGAGCATGTGAGACGCTAACCCCTGCCAGCCCAGGGCCGAGGGGCCACCTGGGGTACTGCTAGCCGGAGCACAGCAGGGGTGACACTGGCCTGGTCCTGCCCAGTGTGTGTCCGCTCTGAAGTCTGGAGGGGCCTGCTTGGGGGCCATTTGGCAGGAGCCACTTTGTGGCCTGAACCCCAAGGGGTGCTCTGCAGGACGAGCTGGGTGCCTGTGCAGTGTGGGGAGATGGAGGTCACAGGCAGCCCAAGGGGCCCACCAGGGGGCGCTGGTTCCCCGTGTGCCCTGGGAGAGGGGGATTCCCAGGCAGTGCCTGCGGCCAGCCAAGGACAGCCAGGGGCACCCCTAGCGGTCGCTTCTCCCTTGTGGCCTCGGGGGCACAGCAGCCACGAGGCTGAGAAAAGCCTGCCGGCTGGGGCTTCCACCTGGGGTGTCTCATCAGCAGAGCTGCCTCCAGAAGGCAGCTGAGGTGGGGGCCAGTGAGGGCAGGGCCCTTAGCTCTGGGTGGAGCCCGCCCAGCCTCCTCCCAGCCCCCATGCTCAGTGTCCTCATCAGCCCCCAAGGGAGCAGGACCCCGAGGCTCTAAGGCAGCTCTCATGCTGGGCCCTTCACTCCCACACATGAGGGCACGAGGGGGAGCCTTCCCTGCTCCAGGCCCTGGGAGCCTCCCGGACAAGCCAGTCCGGCGCCTGCCCTGATGCGGCTGGTGCTCTGACGGTGGTGGCTTGGGGAGCTGACGGGGAAGGAATAAACAATCAAATCCAGAACATGTCTGGAGGTGCCAGGGGTAGGGGGCAGCAAAGAGTGGGGAGGAAGTTGGTGTAGATGCATCTTGGGGGGCTCCAGGGGTCCCTCCAGCCAGTTACCCCTGATCCTCACACCATGGAGGAAGGGTCACCCACCTCTGTTAAGTACCTAGGCTAGGGCACTCACTCCCACCCATGCCAGCCAGGCAGCAGCTCCAGGGCACCCGACATGTTCAAGTCCAGAGCAGCAGTGAGCAGAGGCTTTGGGCCTGGGTGGTCTGACCCCCACCCCGGGAGGGGCTGGCCCCTGCATGCCAGCAAGTCCTCACATTCCCTTGGGGTTCTGGCAGCCCCCTGCCCAGCTGGCCAGCCCTGCCCCTGCTCTGGGGCCCAGGCAACCCCTCACCCTGCCTGTGCCACGCAGACCTTCAGGGACTGACAACACTTGGGCCCCTCTGGACCTAGAAGGCAGCCTCCCACTAGGCCCAGCACCCACCCCTGCAGCTGGGCCAAGTCTCGGCTGAGGATGGGTCGTCCTGTGCCGGGCAATGGGCAGGCCTGCCGGGGGGTGGGGGCGGGTGAAGCTCTGGGGAGGCCTTCAGAAATCATAAACACATGGCCAGGCTGGGCCAGCATTGCTGTGTCCCTGCGTCCACCCTTGGAAAGCTCACCCACAGAGCTGGACCAGGCACTAGGCCGGGGCCCAGGTGGCAGGGGTCTGCTGGGAACTTCCTGCCCTCTCTACTATCGCACCAAGGACAGGCCATTGGTCCCAGCCCCTTCATCGCCCAGCTCGGCTTGCTCGCTTCATCCATCTAGAGGCTCATGACTTTGCACCCAGCCTTGTTGGTTGAAGGTGGACCTTTGGAGCCGAGGGTCAGAGTTGCCCACAGGGAGGCACCTCCTGCTCCGGGAGCCTGGCATCCAGAGGACCTGGGTCTCCAGGGTCCAAGGAACGCATCAAAGACGCACAGCCCCTAGCCACTGGGAGCCTGGCCCTTCCTGAGCTCTGGTCAGCGACTTGGCCACACCCCAGCCAGGAGTTGGGTGCTGGGTCCGTTCCCTGCGAGAGCACCCAGCCCCTAAGCGCTGCCTCCGGAGCTGTGGGTGCAGCGTCCAGGCCCCAGGCAGCCACGAAGCCCAGACCTGCAGACCAGGCGGCACAGTGCACCTGCCTCTCCTCTCTGTGGGCGACCCCTGCAGCAAGCCCAGCTGGACAGGGCAGCCTGGAGGAAGGGGCTCCTGAGCTGTGCTCTGCAAGGGGCAGTGGCTCAGCCAGGCCCAGGCCTCTCTCTGCGCAGCAGCCAGCTCTCGGCTGCTTAGGGACTGGCCATGCTCCCCCCACCCCCCAGAAGACCCCACCCTGCGGAGGACCACTCAGGCCAGGCGAGTGAGGGCCAGATCCGCACACGCCTGGACGTGCTCCTGCGCCGCTCCCCCGGGGAACGCTCCCTGCGCCAGGTGCTGGCTTGCCTGCCGGCAGCGTGACCTCATCCCTCTGTCGGCAAGGCAGGCCCTGGCAACACCCCACCCCACAGGCGACGTGACCTGCCCGAGGTCCCACGGACATCCTGGTGGCTCCCCCACCACCACCCAACCACCTCCTCTTCTGTTCCCTGGAAGAGCCCAGGAGCTCTTGAGCCCGCCTGTCCTCGCTTGGACGGTGACAACCAGGGAGCCGAGGGCAGTGGGCCCAGCCCAGGTTTGGTGGCACTGAAGGCTGAAGCTGGATGTGCCAGGAGCAGGGGGCCGCAGGGTCTGGGCTTCACTCTGCACTCTGGGGCCTCCCTCTCACCAAGCAGGAAGTGCTGGGGCTCTCCCCTCGGGCCACTGGCCAGGCCTCCTCAGCGTCTGGGAACCCCCCCGACATGCTAAGGAAGCAAGAATGCACCCTTGCCCCAGCCCAGGCTTGCCTGGCCTCAGATGCCCCACCAACCCAGCCTGACAACACCCCCATCCCCAGCCCCACCCCCGCTCCCAGTTGGGTGAGGCTGGCTTCCTAGAGGAGGTGCCTGGGGCCTCCCAGAGGCCAAAACAGAGGGGAGGCTGGTGGGCCAGGACTCAGGGTAGGGCCTTACCTCGGGCCACAGGGGAGGTGCAGGGAGATGGGGACCAGATGACCTGGCTTTGGAGCCCCAGCCAGGGCCTTTCCCTGGCTGCTCCTGCCTCTGCAGCCAGGCTGCACACCCCACCTTCACACTGAGGACCCTGGACCCCAGAACCAAGACCCCTCTCTTCCACCAGAGCTGGGGACCGGGTGGGACTGCGGGGAGGGAGAGGCCTGCGCATCACCACACCTGGGTGGGAGCCCTGGCCTGGGACCCAGGTCCAGAGACGAGGCGGGTCCCTGGAGGGCTGAGTATGGGGTAAGGAGGGTTCTGAAGGGCGCATGGCTGGATGGTGACCTTTGGTGCCTGTCCTATGGGAGATGCTGGGGAGCTGGGGGCCTCTGAGTCTGGGGTGTGGGCACCAGAGCCAGGTGGGGGGGTGTGGTGGGATTCCAAGGGGCAGCAGCCATAAGGCCCTGGGGGGTGACGTGGCCACACCTAGGCCAGGGATGCTGCCACCCCCAGCCCCCTAAGAACCTGCCAGAGCAGAGGCAGGTCACCTGGCCAAGGCCCACTGGCTCTCCCCAGGGGGTGACCTGCACAGGGAGAGCCTGAGGCCCCACTGCAGGGGGCAGGCTGCTTCGTGAGGTTGGTAGGGTGGGGACAGGGCAGGTTGCTACCTTGGGCCCCTCAGGGGAGCTTGAGCTTGGGGTGGGGTGGGGGTGGGTGCAGTGCTGCAGGCTGAGAGGAACAGGAAGGCTCCCTGGAGGAGGAGGCAGCAGCCTGCACAGGGCCGCCGCTCCAAGGCTCAGTAGGTCATCCCCATCAGGACCCAGGAATCCGTGGTTTAATGGAGGTTTCTGGGCAGGAGGAGGGGCTGGCTTTGGCCCCTCACACCCAAGCCTGTCCTGGGCCCACACGCTCCTTTGGGGGCCAGGATGACCCTTAGACCTCACAACTGGGGCCCATGGCAGCATCAGCACCTGGTGACAGGAGCCTCCTGGGAGTGCTGGCCCACCTAGAGGGTAAAGAACAAGGGGAAAGATGGGCATCCCGAGGAGGAGGGGACTGGAGGGCGGGTGTCCTGCTGTCTGCCACTCAGACTCGGCGCGGGGTGGGGGCGGGGAGCCTGCCAGGGGGACAGACTGCTGGGGGCAGGGCCACTCCCCGGGCCTGAGAGCAACTGACGCAGCGGGTGCCGCCCCCAATCCCATGCTCCCAACGTGAACAGGGTTGCTGGGGACAAGGGGCAGCGGGCCCAGCGAAGCCATCCAGGCCTCAGAGGCCCCCTGCAGCGTGCTTTGAAGCGGCCCCAGAGGCAAGCGGATGGGCGGGGGTCGGACGCGCCCCATGCCAGCGTCAGCACGATTGGTTTCAAAACCAGCCTGGATTCTGCCCCAGCTGAGGAGGGAGCGTAAAAACCCAATATATTTTAATTATATCTTTGAGGGCCACAGCACAATCATTTCCAGATGGGGGCCCTGCTGCCGGCCTCTCTGTGCTGCGCTTGGGGATGGGGAGCAGGGGCCAGCCCCCCCGGGGGCATCGGGGGCCCTGTGGCCCAGAGCTTGCAGCACAGCCCACACTGGGGCCAGAGTGACTGTTACTGGCTGTGGTTCCCATTCTGCAGACAGGAGCCTGAGGCCCAGTCCTGCTGGTATGCACAGCCGGAGGTGCAGGGGATGGTACCCTGACCCTGGGGCCCTTCCCAGCTGGGAGGACCCTGGGGTGGGCCAGCTGGGACCCTGTAGCAGGGGCCAGTGTGTCAGGGCTGTGGGCCACTTGTCCGGGCCCCAGGAGAGGGCCTGACCCACATGGCCCAGGAAAGCTGTCTCCAAGGGGAAGGGTCCAGCCTGCACCATCTTGGCTCTGGGTGAGTGCGGCTGGTCCTGGGCCTTCCGTGTCCCACTGCTGCCTGAGACCCAGGGCAGGGCAGCCTCCTGCAGGCCCTTTGACTCGCTCCAGGCAGGGAAGCACCCCGAGACCCAGCAGCCTTCCCAGGCCCTGAGCAAGAACTGGGGCCCAGTGAGGACCAAGGTGGCCGCAGCCTGGCCTGGGGCACTGCCAGGACCTGAAGCCGTGGTGCTGCCCGCCAGGCAGTCCCAGCCCCAGGGTGCATGCACAGGGCAGGCTGCAGAGAAAGGTCACTGGGCGGTCAGTGACGGGCACTTCGGAAGCTGGCCTGCTGCTAACGAGATTTGTCCGTCAGCTTTCCTGGCTCTGGCGTCTGCTGGGGCTGTCCTTTCTTCATCCAACTTCGACCCCCCACCCCAGCCCTGCCCAGCCTGAGCAGGCAAGACAGACACAGGCCCTGGCTCCTCATGTGGTGATCAGAAGGTGGGGGCGTGGCAGGGACCTCCAGGGGCTGGGACTCCATCTCTGCCTAAGTGCCAGCCTGGAAGGAGTGAGTGGGCATGCTGGCACAAGGTGTGGGAACAGCAGCTGTCAGGGCCTGCGGCGGGACTCCCACATGCCCCAGGGTGTTGGCGGCAGGGGGCTGGAGTGACCCTGGTCGGCTGGGCTCTTGCCTGGGGTATGGGACACCAACCCATCAGACCAGGGTCTCCAGAGCCTGTGCAGCCCCTGGCCTGCCGCTGCCCAGCCTCAGTGCCCCACCTGGAACATGGGCACAGAGACAGGGTCCCTCCCAGAGCATCTAGGAGGGTACAGGGGCTGGCTGTGTCCTGTGGGATCCCAGCCTCTCCTGGCCCTGCCAACTGTCCCAGCCAGCACCCCAGCCATGACCCAGCCCAGCCCAGCTCCTCAGAAGCACCAGCTCCTCAGCTCCTCAGAAACTCGGGGCCTGGAGGGGAAAACAGGGCCCTTGGCTACAGTGAGGCTGCAACCTCACAAGGACCAGCTGTCCAGGGAGGACGGGGAAGCCTCCTTCCTCCTCCTGGCCCGCCCACATGATGATCCCGAGGTGACCCCAAGAGAGCCAAGGTGGCTGCAGGCTCCAGGTGGGACCTGGCCCAGCCCTGGGCAGGGCACTTGGCCCGAGATGGCCCTGGGCTCCTCGCCCAGCCCCAGGGCACCCACAGCAGACGTGACGTCATTCCTCTGGGCCCACCGAGGCAGGCGTGGGTGCTGGTTCACCCAGACTCCCCAGGCTGATGGATGACTCACCCCCTTCCCGCCCACCTGGGCCCCTAGCTGGGCTCCCTGTGGGAGAGGCAGAGGCAGGCCCTGACACTGACCCTGGGGGGCTCCGGCCTCCTGGTGCGGATGCAGGCAGCTGCCTCCCGCCTGGGGCCTGCCTCGCTCAGACCAAGCCCACAGGTCACACCCACCCATTTTGGATACTGTTACCACCTTCCTGGCATCTCAAAACACCCAGTCTGGGAGCCAGCTCCCAGGACCCCAGGAGATGCTGCCCTCCATTCCCAGGTCCACAGACTCACCCCCCCAACCATGTGAGCCCACCTGTCCCCCACCCTGTCTCTTCCCCTGCAGCAGTCACTCCACCATCCACACACCTGTGGCCATCTGCACACCTATGTACTCACCCGGCACCGACGTCCACCCCTCTGTCACGCAGCACTCCCACCCCGCCTCAGACCAACCTCCGGTCCCCGCTATTCGTCTGACCCGCCTTTACTGACCATGCGTGTGGGCCCAGGCACTCTCACGGAGCAGCCACCCAGGCTGGGGACGGCTGGGGACAAAGCACTATACTGCCACCCACCCTCACAAGTACAAGGGAGTGGGCTGCGACAGAAGGCGGGCCACTCCACCCCACAGCCCCTGCCGGGCCAGACCTGAGAGGCCAAAGGAGGTAGGCCACCGACCGCCCAGCACCCGGGCAGATGTCCCCCACTCTGTTCCACCCACAGGGGACATAGGGACAAGGGCCAACACCTTCGCCCTCACCTTGACTGCCCCCCTGCCAGTGGCCATCACCCCCTGACCAAAATCCAGCCTCAGCCAGTGGCCGGAGGCCCCGCCAGCCCCGCACCAGAACCCACCCTGGAGCTGCCTGTCACACCTGACGGTGAAGGAGAGACTCGGTTTGAGGGGCTTCCCACATGGGTCTCAAAAGTGGGACCAGTTCGGCGAGGCTGTGGGTTGAGCAGAGGCCCCACCAGCCTGTGGAGCCTGGTTCATGGGCTGCCTCCATCCCCAGGCTGGGCCTCCTCACTGAGGTCTATGGGCATGGTGTGTGGGAGCACTGGGCCCTCGCCAGGCCTGCCTTGTCTCTGCTGCACTAGGCTGGCATGGTACCTGGCCGTGCAGGTGGGGCATTGTTCCTTGTCATACCTGAAAACACCAAGACCAGGCCCCCACCAGTTCTCAGCCCCTGACAGCCACCCTCAAAGCTGCCCCAGGTTGGGGGGAGCCAGTGAAGGTAAGGCCATGAGGAAGAAGGCTCTTAAGGAGGATCTGTGTCGGCCAGTGGAGACCAGAGGGTCCAGCAGTGCGTGCATGGTGGATGCCGGCGGTGTGGAGGGAGTGCCTGCTGGGGACGACCAGGTCCTCCGGGATGCACCTGGGCCAGATTGGCCCACTCCCGCAGCTGCACTGTGGGGTCCTGGTCAGTGGACATGCAGGGCAGCTCAGGGCAGAGGCAGGCCGGGCACGGCTAAGGTGGAGCTGGTAAAAGAGGTGCAGCACCACCGCCCCAGGCCTGCACTGGGTCAAGGCCCAGGTGCCCAGGAAAGCATCATGGGCAAAAGCCCCCGGGACAGGAAGAGGGGTCCTGCCTCGTCAGGTCCTGGGGGCTGATCCCACCCACATCCCCTCCCCTCAGCAAGCATGCCTGAGGCCTTCCTACACCCGCTCTGGGCATCTCACCCAAGCCCATACCTTCCCCCACTGCCTACAGCAGCTGCCTGGAGAGAAGGGGACCCTGGGATCCCCACTGGCTGCTCCTCTGATGGCTGCTGGGCCGGAGAGCCCACCAGCCTTTCCACCCCTGGACGGGGCTGGGGACTTGGACAGAAAGACAGGCTGGGTCCGTATGGCAGGGAGGCCGAGGTGCCTCCTCCCACCCCCCACCCCAACCCACCCCCACCTCAGCTGGGCTTGGCCCCAGCCAGCACCCCACCCTACCCTCTCCCCCGGCAGAGATAACGGGCGAGGAGGCAGAGATAAACCTCTCCCCTGCCCAGGGCCCTCGTCGCCCGCAAATCCCAGGAAGTTCCCGCCCCATCCTGAAACCCCATCTGGAGCCTGGCTCTGGCAAGCGGGCAGCGACCCCGCCCATCCGGGCTGCCGGCCCTCGTCCGCTACCCGCTACCGGAGGCCCAGCCTGCTCTGCCTGAGGGCGGCACACCTACCTCAGGGCTGGCAGGACTGAGGGGTCCAGGCCCCCAGGGTCCCACCTTGAACATTTGCTCTGACACAGGGAAAGTCCCCTAGGGGCTCGCGCTCCTCGGAGGCTGAAGCAGGGGTGCAGCCTGGCCGTGGCCAGGGCCCCGAAGGGCTGGGGAGTTGGCAGGTCCTGAGGGGCTGGGTCTGTGTGCCCCAGACACCCCACCCCCAGGGCCTCCAAGGCTGGGCTCTTCCTTTAAAGTGCTGGGGGGCTGCATACACCCGTCCCGATGCCCAGTCCTATGGACCAGAGCCTCTGTGGGAGGTGGGACTGGCCCAGACCGCCCACCCCAAGGAGGGGGGCCCCAGGGGACCTGGGAGGCACACTGGGAGCAGCCAGAAAGGTGGCTGGGGGCACAGGGGTCTCCTGCCACCTCCCCCTGAGTGAGGTGGCCCACCTGGCTGGACCCTGGGGCCCAAGGCTGCAGCTCCAGCTCACACTGGAGCTCTGGCAGCAAGGTGGGGCTGGGAAAAGGGTCACATGCGGGGGAGTGTGGGGACGTGCGAGTGTCTGTCCAGCCACTGGAGCAGACGGGCACACCGAGTAGGAGGGGCCCTGGCTGTGGTCACCTGTGGGTCAGAGCAGGGCTGGCAGGGCATCATAGACACCTAAGTAGCAGAGGCCACGCAGTGGGTGGGAGTGTTGAGGAGGAAGACGCCCCTGACCTAGGTGGGGCCTCGCGGCCAGTCCAGAGTAGGAGGCCTCTGGACTCAGTGGCCACAGTGTCAGCAGGAGTGGCCCTTGGTGGGCCGGGGGACTTGCGTGGCGCTGTCCGGCAGATGACTTAATCGCAGGCGGGCTTTGTCCCTGGTGCGCCCGCCGGGCCTGGATCCTCCACCAGCCCTGCCATTGCCACACGCCCCCACCCCCACCCAGCTCCTAGCAACTGGCAGCCGAGCGTGGGCAAATTGGAGGAGGGCCAGGGGCCATGCTGCGGGCCTGGGAACAGCACAGGGGTGGCCCTGGGCGTGGCCGGGCACACTGCCCCAGACCGAACCTGGGGGACAGCTGCCCCACAGGGCCACACCAGCCCCCCAGGAGGGCACCCTGGGAGGAGCTACAGGCCGGTGCCCTGGCAGAGGAGGCGCCAGGGCCGGGGGCTCAATGGGCTGCGGCCCCTCTCTCTTCCCGGGCCCCCACAGGCAATGCTGTCACAGCCTTAGAAAGCAAGACAAAGGACCGGGAGGCCCCAGGAGGGCTGGGACGCAGGCAGGAGATGGGGTTTTAATGACCCAACTATAACGTGGCAGCGAGGAAGCTTGTTAACCCTGTCGGGGCCTCGCACTGGGAATGCCCGCCACCCGCTGGGCCCCCATCACTGACCCCAAGAGGCCGGGAACAAAGTGAAAATCTCTCCAAAGAGAGTCCTCGACACCCCTACCAGGGAGTCTGTGGCCAGCGCCCTGCCAAAGGCTCCGAGGTGAAGGCCCAGGCGGGCCAGACACAAGCCCAGAACCCTCTGCACTTAGCCCTCTGCTCTCAGGACTGGCTGGCCTCCTGGCCTCAGAGGAGGAGCTGCCACCTGCCTGGTGAGAACTTGCTCTCTCACCAGAAGCCCCTCCCCTCCCCTCTCATGGGAGTGGGTCAGGGGACCACCTGCCTGGGGCCCTGTGTGGCTCACACCACCAGTCCTGGAGTCCAGCCTCAGTCTCCCCACCCCTGAGGTAGGGATGTGGTGGGGAGGAGGCTGGCTGAGTGATGGGAGCGGTCTGCCCCAGGTCCCAGGCTGGGGTCCTGGCGGGAGGAGACCTGTGGGGGCCCCAACAGCCCGCCCCCCCGTTCAGTCCTTGTCTACTCCCAGCCCCCTGAGGTCCTCAGAGGCACCATTACCCCACAGCCCCACCTACCCTACATCCCCCTCTGACCGCCTCCCACCCGTGTCTGTTATCAGCTGTGCCCTTGGCCTTGCTTTGTGCCCTTGGTCAGCCCCTGGGTGCCCTGAGCCTTGTTTTTCTGGAGGGGAAGGTGTCCAGGGACCTCAGGCAGAAGTGAGACAGCAGACAGAAGTCTCCAGTCCCAGCCACACTGGACAACCCATGAGAGCCCCTGCGGGGGTGCGGGGGTGCAGGCCTAGACTGCTCCCAGGGTGGCTCCCTGCATGCAGCACCCAGGGGGAGCCTGAGGCCCAGAGGGAGCCGGTCTCTCCCAGACGCCAGGTCCCTGTGCAGAGAACCCACTTCCTGGTACTCCCGCACCAGGCCACAGTGGGGCCACAGGGCCAAAATCACAGACTTCTGCTGCAGGGCTGACTTCCAGAGGTGGGCTCAGGTTGGGGGGTCCTGCAGCCCGGGCAGCAGCAGAGTTCAGGGGTTCCCTGTTCTCAGGCCCCCACCACCAAGGCATCTGCAGAGGACAGTGCCACCCACCCACACAGCCTCAGCCCTGAAGGTGCAGAGTAGGACAGTGGGGGCAGCCCGGTCTGGCGGGGGCCCCGGCAATGAGAGCATGGTCAGACTCCAGGGACCACCCCATCCAGATGCCCGTTAGCCAAGTCCAAGCGCAGGCGCTGCATGGAGGGACGTGTGTCCACACCCACACGTGTGCTCATGTGCGGGGTGTCCGTGTGCCACAGGCCTACGTGTGCCAACCCAGAGTTGGCCTGCACTTCAAATGCCAGCAGGGTAGTGAGATGGCAGCACTGACACCGTGGCGGGCGGTGTGTGTGTCTGAGTCCCGGGCAGCGGTCTCCTCTGAGCGGTCACATCACTGGTCCTTCCTTCGGGACCCAAGCTCTGCCCCTGCTTCAGGGCCGTGCGTTGGGCCGCCACTAGGGCCCCCAGCCCCTGGTAGGGGCTCCCCTACCTTCCTCCCTGGGGAGTGGGGCTGGTGGGAGGCCTGCAGCACCAGCCTGTCAGTGAGCACCCCGTGAATGAAGCCATTTCCTGGCCCCCTGGCAAGTGAGCAGGCCCCCAGCCGGGAGCCTCAGAACAGGGCAGCTTCCTGGAGGTGATGGAACCTGTCAATCCAAGTTCCTGGGAGGAAACAGAGGTCAGGCTGAACAGAAAAGAGCTGCAGCTGCCCCTGCAGTGGCCACCCAGGTCACTCACCTGTGGCCGGGCCAGCCCAGGGGGCCTCGCTGTCCCAGGGCGTGGCAGGGGCTGGGGGGGTGGGCGCTGGGTTGGGGGGTGGCGCCTGCTGCCAACGCGCAAACAGCCGGCTTGTTTTCACCCACAGGGTTCCGCCGGGTTTCCAACGTCTTAATAAGGAACATGGCCTGGGCGGGGGCTCGGCGGCCGGGCTGTGAATGGCGCCTGTGAGCACCGGAGAAAGGCGGTCCTCTGCGGCCGGCCGGGGGGCCCGGGATAAATGGCCCCAGTCATCCGCTGGCTGGCCCAGCGCGAGTGCGCTAAGTTGAAGCTATAAATTACCCCAGCCTCGGCCAGCGCCACCGCAGGGTGGGCGGGGCAGCCCGGAGGGGGCTCGGGGCTCCGTAAATCGGTTCTTTCACCACTGGAGGCCGCGCACGAAAGGAAAACTTTGTTTTATTAAAGCAACACCAGGGCTGTGGCCGCCCGGCCAGGAGGCGCCAGCGCAGGGCAGGCACTGTCGGGCAGGGGCTCCTGCCGCACCCCAGGGCCAGGAGAAAGGCCCCTTCAGGAGGGATGGCTTGGGGCGGGGGAGCTTGGGCCTGCCCCCAGCACACTCTCTGGCAGCCTCACCCTTGTCTCCCAGATCTAGATACCGTAGGAACCATTTGGGACCTGGAACCTGGAACCAACCTCTGCCTGGCCAGAGGACCTGCACTCAGAGTGGGGTTCCGAGACAGCCGCTCCCACTGCCAAAAGCTGGGTCTTAGACAATTCAAGTGCAAATCAATGAAACTAGGGGGCTTATCTCCATTTGTCTTGGGCCAGAGGGCTCTGGGGTCCTGCGCCCTGTGTGGCAGGGGGCTGGAGATCCAGGGGGCTGGCTGTGAGTACAGGCTTCTCCTGACACAAGTCACCCCAGGGGGAGGCCCCTGGTGGGCCACAGCCCTGACCCCCACCTGGTGCCCTTGTAAGGCCCCCCGCAGTGAGATCCTCTGCCTATGACCACCTTCTGTGCCCCCTGCCTCCCCCAGAGCCTCCCGGAAAGCACCCCAGCCTCACCAGCTGTGGCAGGTCCACAGCTCTCCCTCCTCCCTGCACCCCCAGCGCTGACAGGAGGGGGCCTGCTAGCACAGCAGCCCTGGTGGGGGGCCTTGGGCACCAAGTCAGGCCAGCAAGGGCTAGTTTGGGCCAGAAGGTCGTCTGGCTTCTCTGCACGTCTGTGGTGCGGCTGCCTGGGCGGGGCCCTCGGGCTCTCTGGACAGCTCAGCTGAGAGCAAGGCAGGCCCTCAGGGTCAGTGCTCACTCTACAGCCCGCCCACTGTTTCAGAGCCCCTCTGACCCCATCTCCCATCTGGCTGCAATGCCCACACTGCGCCCTGGGCTGGCCCAGGGCTGGCCTCGTCCTGACCCAGGCCTGCCTGGCCTCCTTGCTTGGTCCCCCTGCCCTCGGCTCCAGGTCTCAGGTGAATGAGGGTTCTCAGGACACAAAGCTGGACAGAGGCCAGTCCCAAGGAAGGAGCCGGGGCAGGGTACATACATGATGTGTTCAGGTGGCAGCTTGTCCCCAGGGTCCCTGGGCTGGGCAAGGTTCCGGGGACAGCCTCGTGTCCCAGAGCCCAGGCCCACCTGCCTGGCTGCATTCAGCCTGCTCCCTGCTCCTGCATCACCCCTCCCCCTCCTGACTCAGCCAGGCCAGGGCAGTTCATGCTGAGCACAGCCCCCTTGGGTCCTGTCCCCCTGCCCTCTGTCCTGAGAGATGGCAGAGGGGAGGTGGCATGGAGGACGGTGGGCCTGGGTGTGTGCAGCTGCCCGGGCCTCCCTGAGCACACGCTGTGGGCCCGGGGTCTCTGATTCTTCCCACAGGGATTCGGAAGCCCAGGCTCCCAGGGGTCACGAGGGCAGATGCCAACCTGAGAGGCACCAAAGACTCACACCTGCCCTCCAACTTGGGGATAGACCACAGCGTGTGGATAAGACACATCCAGACTGAGGGCAGCGGGCATGATGGAGAACACTCCAGGGGGCCCTCCTGGGCTGACCCCTGAGCGGCCCTGAAGTGCGGGGCACCTGGTGGCCGGAGCAGGGAGCCTCAGTCCAGCCAGGGGATGGGCACTGGGGCCCCAGAGCATCTGGCAGTATGGCCTCTCGGGCCCCACGGGGACTCTGGCTTTGACTCAGAGGCTATAGAAGCCACTGAGTCACCCCTACAGGGTGGGGCAGGGCCCAGTAAGGGGGCTGGGGGCTGGGGCCCCCAAGGGGCAGGAAAAGCCTGGCTGGGAGGTGACCAGACCAGGGGTCACCAGCTCCCCCTACCCCTGCTCACTACCTGGGACACGAGGGTCCTGCCCTGGAGAGGGCCACAGGGACCTGGGGAGGAGGCTGTCTGTCTGCGGGGCAGGCGAGCGCCAGGAGCTGCGAGGGGCTGCTCACTGTGACTGGGACGCAGAGGACCTCCAGGAGGGGCCCTGACTCTGCTCTGGAGGCGAGTGTCATGCCCTTGCCCTGAGATGCCACCTTTCTTGACCCAGCTGACCAGGGCCTCCACCTCAGCCTTGCACTGCTGTACAGACAGAGGTTTTCCGAATGTGGGCGGAGGGGGCAGGGGGAGCCAGGCTACTCCCCACCCCCACCCCCAGAGTCAGTCTTACTGACCACAGAGGAGGACAGACCCCTCCCCCCACCCAGAGGCCCCTCTCTGACCTCCACTCCAGGGTTCCAGGGCCAAGGACATGACTTGGAACCAGCACCTCACCGTCAGCACAGAAGCTTCCCCCAGAACTGGGGTGCAGGGTGGAGCCTGGTGCCTGCCCTCACCCAGCCAGTCGCCATGACTGGGGAGAAGTGCGGCAGGTGGGTGGGCTCCCTCTCTCCTTCCTCTGCTCTGGCTGGCAACCCTGCTGCCACAGGGGATGGGGGTCCTTCTCCACCGGACCTGCGAGCAGGGGCAGGGCCTGGCGCTCCCTGGGGGCTGGGCTGGGCTGGAATGTTTGTGCTCACTGTTTGCCCGAAGGGGTGCCCCGGGCCTCTCCTGGGGAGCCCCTCCCCACACCTGGGGGCCCAGGACCAGCTGAGTCCACAGCTCCAAGATCCTGGAGAGGGGGAGGGACCCTCCAGCTCGGTTGGGGAATTCCAGGGCCGCTGCGACACAAAAGGGTCCTTCCTGTGTCTGGCTCGTCCCCAGACCCGGAGACCCCAGCCCAAGTGCTTGCTGAGCCCGCTCCTCCCCTGCCCCGCCCTGCTCTCCATTTCGCCCCGGGCTTCCCAGCCGCTCGAAGATTATGCAAATCCCCGCCGCTCCTTAATTAAATACCTAACGAGGCGCTGGGGCCGGGCCAGGGGCGGTGCTGGGGTCACGCTCCGGAGGGGCCTGGCCCGTCTGCTACGTGAGTGCTGCGCCCCTCTCGGGCCTGGGAACCGCCGCCAGCGGAGGGGGCGCAGACCGCCTCCCGCCCCCCCGCCCCGCCCCCGTCTCCCCGCGCCGGGCCGGACCGGGCACTCGCGCCCTCCTCCGTCTCCGGGCGCGCACGAGCCAGCGCTCCCGGCACCTGAGCCGCGTCTCGAGGCTCGGGGTCCGCGCGGGAGGCCGCGGGGTCGGGGGCGGGGCGGCGGGGGCAGCGGGCCCCCCCACCCTGCGCCCCGCGCTCCCCTTTCACACGCCTGTTGTTGGGCCAACAGCCCGGCCTGGTCGCCTGAAAGGCTGGGATTAGCGAACATTAGCGGCCCTTTGAGCGGCGCCCGGGGCGCCCCTTCCGCGGCCGCCCCGCCTGCCCGCCCACCAGGGACCTGTCCGGCCGCCCCGCGGCTCTGGGAGGCCGGAATTCCCTCGGGCAAGGCCAGGCCTGGGGCCAGGGCTCCACTACCCCAGTTGAGCGAAGGGGCGGCGAGCAGGAGGTGCGCGCAGTGCACCCAGCCGGCCGCGCACCCCGCGGCGGCAAGCGCGTGGAGGGAGAGACCTGTCACCCTCCTCCGCGGCCGGGGAGAGCCCCAGCCACAAGGGGCCCAAGGTGGTCTCCACGGAAGACAACCACGTGCAGCCTCCTATGTAGGGCTGGACCCACCCAGGATCCCCCAAGCCCCCCTCAGCCTTAAGTGCAGGGCTGGCCCCACACCCACCTCCAGGCCCTTGCTTTAACCTCGCACACCAACCCCCACAGCAGCCTACCTGTGTTTTTCCAAGCTCAGCTCCAGGCCCCTGGGTCCCTGAAGTCATCCTCTTTTCCTCCTGGAACCCCTGGCTCTAGGATCACACAGGTGTCTCCCTGACCTCCGCCAGGGCACAGAGAGGGTTGAGCATCTTACCTTTTTCTCTCCAAGTATTTCCTGGGCCCAGGGCCCAGGGACTCCCACAGGGTGGAGAGGAGGCCACAGGTGGAAGAGCCACTGGTCCGAAGGTGGAGCTCAGAGTGGAGAGCTGCCTCCTGACACCTGACCCCGAGTAAACTGCAGGATGGTATAAGCATAACCTCATCCAACCGATGAGGAAACGGAGGCGCCAAGTGGGGAAGCAGCCACAGCCCAATGGCCAGAGCGTGTGGGGCAGCGATCTGCCCTCCACCTCACCTGCAGCCACCTGCGGGTCTGGGGCACCTGAGGGCCCAAGTGCTGGGGGCCTGCAGTGGGGGTCTTGACCTGCACTGGGCCCCGCTCAGCCTCCATTCAAGCTCGTTGCTGGTTCGGACCCAAGCTCCACCCACCGCCTGGGACCCGTTCACAGGAGTGCACACGTGTACTCGTGCACACTCGTGCACACACATGCACACACAACACAACAAGGGCCCAGGCTTGAGAAAAGTAAACATCTTAGCCAGAGAAAGCAACAGTCCCATCTCCGGAGAGAAAAAATGTGGACAAACCAGACTCAGGTGGCCAGTGGGCCCCCCCTTGCCACCGCCCCAGGGTCACAGTGGCCTCTTGAGTTGGTGGTGAAACATTGACAGCCACCCCTCGGCCAGGCACCCCCCAGGGCAGGTGGCAGGGAGCCAGGGGCCAGGCAGGCCCAGAGGACCCATGTGGGTGCTGGTATCCCAGTGGGCACCAGTGGGTGGGCTGCCGTGGGGACCCTCGAGGCCTGTCTGGCCCCCAGGGCAGCCCCATCTGTCCCTAGGGTCTTGCCTGGGAGAGAGCCATGAGCCTACAGCCCACTTGTGTCTCCTTGCACACTAACCCCAGGCCCAGAAGGCTCAGGGCCAGCTGCAGACAGGCCTGGGGCCTGTGGGGCTTGAGGGGCACCCTGGCTGGGGGAGGCCTGAGATGGTGGCCCCCTGGGTCCTGGCGGCCCTTGGGTGAGGCTGAGTCCAGGAGTCCTACCTTGGCTGGCTGTGGGAGGTGGTGACCGACCCTGACCCCTTGGCCTCTGGAAAAGCAGGAGAGAGGCAGCCCCCCGCCAGGGGCCCCCACCCTCTGGCCAGGACAAGGACAGACCTGGCCAGATCCTGTGACTCTGGAGAAACCACTCGGAGCCTGGGTTTGCAGTGGGAAACCCGATCAAGTAATCACAGGGTTGGTGTGGAGGGCGACTGGCCGAGGGATCCACCCCATGGCCTCTCAGCCAAGCGGAGAACACCAACCCCCTGGCACAGCCCCGCCTCGACCCTGCACTTCCCCCTGGCAGCAGACCCGGGAGCCAGGCTCCAGGCCTACCCATTGCCCCCTCTGCCTTTTCCCCTGGTCGCCCCCAGCCTCTCACTCAGCCTGGCCACCTACCTCCCAGCCCATACCAGTTCCCCTCCTGGAACCTTCTGGAGCTTCTGGGACTGCTCCTCTGAAATCAACCCCAGGAGGGGTCAGGCCGAGGGGGAGCTCTGCACCCTGCATTGTCAACTGTACCCCTCCTCAGGCTGGGCTGGCCCCGCTGGCCCCAAGGCTCTGCAGTGAGGGTCTGGGGGGCTGGGGACGCACATGAAGAGAAACGAGAGGTCACAAATGTCCTGCAGCCAGTGGCTGCACTGGCCCCGCCCAGCCACTCAGCCCCAGGGACATGCAGGGGACCCACACAGGGATACTGCCTGCTCCAGCCCAGGGGAGGGTCCGCAAGCTGGACTGGGCCCCTTCAGTCCTAGTGTCCGGCTGCCCAGACAGGCCTTTGGGCAGCTCCTGAGAGGACCACGGCAGAGGCCAGTCAGCAGCAGAGGGTCCTGGAGGGGTGGCCACGCCCACACCCCTACTTAGAAGCCAGAGTCCCCTCCTGAGCTCCCACCAGAAAACCCTGTGACCTGCAGGCCCTGTCTGTAACTTTCAGAGCAAGAAGCCAGGGCCCTGGGCACTAC
This sequence comes from Anoura caudifer, assembly GCA_004027475.1. NCBI lineage: Eukaryota > Metazoa > Chordata > Mammalia > Chiroptera > Phyllostomidae > Anoura > Anoura caudifer. The sequence continues at coordinate 391,268 of PVKU01000643.1, read as the reverse complement.
AGCAGGGAGGATGAGGGACCTGCCGGGGACATGACTCGCACATGAGGCCTCCCCAGGCTCATGGGTGCAGGCAGGCACTGTGGCCGGCCAGGGCGGGTGCCAGAACCGCCCTCTGCTGCTGCAGTCCATGGGCAGCTTTAATTACCACTCGCTGGGCCCACTGAGCCACGCTAATCCGGGGCCACCACCACGGGAGGCTTGGGCAGGTACCCCCCCCCCCGCCACAGCCTGGGCACCAGGTCCCCGGGTTCTCACGTCCTGCAGGCCCCAATTAAAGCGAGCTCCTCAGGGCTGCTGCTGCTAATGAGCTCGCGGGCCACTGGGCTCCACGCCAGGGGGGCGCAGGGGCGGGGCGGTGGGGGTGGAGTTGGCTTGGGTGGGGTGACTTGGGACTACTCCTAAGGAGAGGCCCAAGGGACGCCCTCTATCAGTGTTTACCTGCTGAGGTGAGCTCTATGACCCCTACAAGGGAGAAACCCCTGCCTGCCTGTGGGCAGAGGTCCCTGGCAACCCACAGGAGCAGGGAGGGGCACTCAACGGGCAGGGCCCCCCTGCTTAGGGCGGCACAGGGGCCACGGGGCCAGTGGGGCAGAGACTGGTCAAGGGCTCCCACTCCCAGGAACAGTGGTGGGATCTTCCTCTCACTGGTGAATGGCTGATGCCTGGGCTGCTGTTCGACACCTTGTGGGGCTCAGGCAGGAGGGGTATCCCCTCTCTGCTTGTCACTCAAAGGAGCACCTTGGAGCCTGGCAGTCAGGGGCGGAGGGGCCAGAATGACCAAGGCCTTGGCACTCCAGGCTCTGCAGCTCTGGGCCACTAGAGGGGGACAGGGGGGCAGGACCAAGGGGATTGGCTGGAAAAGTCTGAGGCTGACCTGGGGCACCAGCTCAGACTGTGAAGGGAGGTCCCTGGGGGGCTTCATGGGTTTTGCAAACTCCCTCAACTCAGGGCTTCAGGTCTCCAGGCACCAAGGCCCGAAGAAGGTCCCTGGCTCAGAGCTGGGACCCCCAAAGGGGATGGGGAGCCTGGCACAGTGTACAGGATGTACCCAGTGTGGGGGAGATCAGGAGTCCCCAGCCAGATCAGGGGCTGGTGGGCCATGATGGGTGGCTGGGTTGCTGGGGTTAGGGTCTCACCCCTGAGAGCACCCCCATTCTGTTTGCGCAGCTTGAGTGCTGTGCAACCTTGGAGGAGCCATCCCTCTCTGCAGGCTGGAGCCCCTCCCCATCCCAGCCCCATGGGGGGGCTCTTAGCCCTGGCTCGTGGTTTCGCTGGGGCCTCCAGGTCTAGCCTGTGGTGCAGCCCCACTCACACGCCCACCCCCTCCAGTGGACCCGGCTGTGGGGCCCCAGGCTTGGGAGGGGGGAGAGGGCCTTGGCAGGCGGAGGCCCCAACTCAGGCCGCAGAGGCCCAGAGGGGAGCAGCCAGCGCTGCAGAGGGGGTTGGCTGGGAGCACAGGCCACGTCTTCCCGAGCTGAGATTGCGCGTGGGGACCTGAACTTGGCTGGCCACGAGGCCTCATCCATAAGTCTGCCTGGGACTCTGTAGCCTGAGCCCTCCGCACACACGTGCTCACACACCCATGATAGCACGGCCCTGGGGGGCGGCGGCCCATGGGAGGGGGCCTGGCCTGCCCTGCCTCAGGGTCGGGCTCGGCGAATATTTGTGGTGTGCGGCAGCGGAGAAGGCTGAGAGTTTGGGCAGAGGGATCTGGAGGCCGCGCGATGACCCAGTTTCCTGGGACAGCTGAGCCAGGCGGAAAGCCTGGGATGAGCGAGGGCACCAGGGGACCAGCCAAAGCCAGCTCCAGGCCACAGAGGCGGGGGCACCAAATGCACCAGAGACCCAGTGAAGGGGGACCCAGGGACAGGCCAGCCCATCTGGCAAGGCGGACACAGAGGTCGTGGGAGAGTCTCCCCGTCCCCTGCTCACAGGGCCAGGTGGAAGCAGGCTGGGCTGTGGGCAGGGGCCAACCTGTGCCCACCTGGGCACCATGCTGCTGGCCTGGTTGACCATCCCCAGCCTCCCCCCACTTGCTCTTCTCTGGCTGCTTCATCTGGCCTGGGGTTGGTTTGGGGACGCAGAACACATGCCTGTGCTCCCGCATCCCCTCACCTTCACTCCACCCTCCAGAATGCCCCCTGCCCTGCAGTGCCCTTGGGGCCCTGGGTTTTGGTGCTGGGGGCAGTGTGAGTCCCGAGAGGGGCTGATGGGAAGGGGCCGTTGTCTCGCCTCCAATGCCCTCCCCTGGGCCTTGGCCCACCGCACCCACCTCCCTGTCGGGCCAGAGCCCGGTGCCAGCCCTTGTTCCTGGGACAGCCGGTGAGCGCCAGAGGCGTTATCTGTGACAGCCGCAGAATGGGCCCGTCGCACCCAGGGCAGGTGTCGGCGCCGGGGAAGGGGCCAACTGGAAACCCAACCCCGCCCGTCCCCCTCCCTTGGCAAACCTGGCAGGCCATCCTGAGATGAGAGATTAGCAGCACCCTTGTCCTGGCCCCTCCCAAGTCGATCTGCCCCAGATATGGGCAGGGGCCAGGCCCAGGGGGCCTGGGACCACTTCCAGAGTGGGGGGGTTGGTGAGGGGGGACTCTAGGGGACCACACTCTTAGCACCTGGGGCTGGAGGGGGCCCAATCTCAGGTCCCAGCTCCCTTCCTGCTCAGATGGCAGCGAGATCTGGGTCAGGATGGGGGCTGGAGCAGTGGGCCACGGTGGGGGCTTCCTGCTTCCACGTCTGCCTCCCTTGGGCACTGGGGCCCAGACAGTCTCAGGGGTGGGGCGGCCGTGCATGGCCAGCTCACACACCACCCACTGGCTTCACCCAGCTGTGCCCTCGCCTGGGGCTGCCCCTGCTGCTCACCCCAGCAGCGCCCTTACACTGGCCACCAGGTCCTTGTCTCCCAGGCCCCGGCCCAGCTGTGTGTGGCCTGCTCTGGAAAGCCTCTTCTGAGCCCTCAATCAAAGTCCTGCCCTCCCAGCTAGAACCCTCCCCTGGCCTGTGATGGGGGGCTTTCAGGGGGCCCGTCTCTGGCCCCTGTGCACAGGGCGCTCATGTTCTGACCCTCATGGCCCCGGGAAGAGGTGAGGTGGGCACAGGGAAGGACTTGAAACGCTGGTGGGGGAGCAGCTTGTTTTCCATCCTTCCAGACCACCCTCCCTCAGCCTGGTGCTCGCAACCCTCAGCTTACCTGTGTCTGCAGCCCTGCCTGGTCTAGTCACCTGACCAGCTGCTCTGCTGCACCCCACAGCTGATGACACCCCTCCTCTGCGGAAGGCCTCGCTGGGCTGTGTCCAGCTGCTGCCTGCAGCCCTGTGTGCAGGCTGGGCCTCCCTCTGCAGGCCTTCGCCCCAGCGGGGCTTCTGCTTGAAGGTCTCCCTTGCTTCCTCCTTATCCTCGCAGGCTACCACCCACCTGCTGCCCTTCGCTCCCCTAGCCAGGCCATGCACACAGTAGGGGCTTTATGGACACCACCCAGATTGCCCAGAGGCCTCTCCTGGGCTGGGCCTGTCCTCTCTAACTAGCCGCTGGACAGCTGCACGGCCCGGCTGTGGGTCCCCTTGGCTCCCGTCAGCCATTTCTAGGCCCAGAGAGACACGTGAGCCCCAGGATGCAGCCAGAAGAGGGGTCACACAGGACCCACCTGTGGCCCTGAGAAAATCCCCCTTGCCTTGGGATCTGTCCCCAGTCGCTGGCCTGAGCACATCAAAACCAACCTCGGCAGTTTTAAGTGTGTGAGCTGGCTGAGCATGGCCACCCCACCCCTGGGACTGTCTGGGCCTCTTGGGCCAGGTCTGAGGACCACAAGAGGCTGTGGCAGGTGGTGCCTGAGGGACTGGGGGCCGAGGAGGGCAGAGGTTACAGCAGGACAGGGCTGCCTGGGACCCTATGCAGGTCCCCTGAGGGACAGTGTCCACCCTCCCCCCAGGGCCCTGCAGTCCAAGCCGGGGTGGCTCTGGGCTGTGCCCCAACAGACACAGGGTGGCAGCCACTGCAGCAAATGGCTCCTGCACGTGACGGCACCAGAGTGAAGGTGTGTCCCCTGACAGCGAGCAGACTGCCAGAAGCTCACATTCAGGGAACAGGGGTGTGGGAGGGGCCGAGGGATACCCCGACAGCCCTGGCTCACCCCCTGGGGTCCTTGGACAGGCAATCAGCATCCCGGGGCATGTCCCCAGAGGGACCAGACCTTTGGAACTCAGTGGGGGATCCTGGCCCCCAGCCAATCAGCTCAGGAGGGCTTGAGTCCTGAGCTGTGCCGGCACCTGGGGTGGTCGGCTCCCCACAGAAGACAGCCCTTCCCAGAGGCCAGTGCAGCTTCAGAACTGGTGTTGGGCCCTTTCCTGATCCTCAGCCCATCCCAGTGCCCAAGTCCATAGTTGCAGCGGCCAAGGTTGCAGCGGGAGTCCAGCCGCCCTAACCCAGCCCAGCACAGCCAGCCCAATGCAGATGAGGCTGATAAGTGGACACCGTACAGACAGTCCAGACCAGTGCCGGCCATCGTCGCACTCTGCCAGGCCAGCCAGCGGACGCCGATGCCCCCCGCCTCCTGGCTTCTCTGCTGTGACTGGGCCATGTTTGTATCTAGGACACGCTCCTGACTCAGTGTCCGGGAGGAGGTGGCCAGCTCTGGGTCAGCATGCCCAGGACCCCGGGATGGGCCAGGTATCCTCCCCCTGCTCCCCTCCTTCCCGGCCCAGGGCCCAGGTTGTGTCCCAGAGGGGGCGTGCCGCCGGTCACAGCTTATCAGCCGTGCTTCTCCCTCTAGCCACAGACACCTCCACCAGGAAGCCCTCTGGGGAAGGAGACGCTTCATGTCCTCCCAGCTTGTCTGGGGGCCTCCAAGGCCCTCATCCAACATCGGCCCTGAGTGTAAGCGAGCGGGTGTGGTGCGGTGGGCAGGTCCTGACCTCAAGGGACCTTATTCCAAGGGGTGGCTGGGGAGGCCAGCAGTGGGGGTCAGCCAGCCCAAACCCAGATCCTCCTCCTCCTAATCGGGCCTATCTCTTCGGCCCCTACAGTGAAGCGGTGCCTCTACCTTCAAGATGACCAGAGAGAACACTTCTTACCCTCTGTCCTCTCCCCTCCTCCCTGGCCTCGCACCCACCCCCCCCAGATTTCAAGAGCCTCGATTACATTCTGTCCACTGCTCTGGCCAGTGTCCTAGGCTCCCCCTCACCCCAGTAGAAGTGGGGCAGCCTCTGCCTCTTCTTCCATCCGCACCAGCCTCTGTGTTCTCACTGTCCTCAGAGCCAGCGGGTCCCAGCCTCAGGGTCCTTGCAGAAGCTGTTCCATGGGCCTGATCGCTGTTCCCTGTACATCAGGGCCATGCGGTCTCAAGGTCAGGGGCTGGGCCTCTGGCCATTTACTCTGAATCCCCTTTCCCCATCCTTGCTTGGCCCCGTGAAGTTGGAGTCGGGGAGCTTGGTGGCCCCTCTGAGCACAGTGGCCCTGGCCCCAGGGTTCTGCTCTTCGTTATTCCTTCCTGAGGCTTGGAGGGCCAGGACTGCGCTGGTATCCCCTGCTCTCAGATGTCTCACGCTTGGGCCTGGGGTGAGAGTGCCCAGCGGGCTCCTGCTGGCCGTGAGCCCCACCTCCAGCCTGGACCACTGTCCCCACCCCCACAAACACACACACTAGACTTTCCTCAAACACAACTCCGGCCCATTTCTGCCATTGATTGTCTGCCTGGACAAAGGCCCCTTTCAGGACATCAGAAGTTCAGCAAATAAATGAATGGACGAACTCTCAGGGAGGAAGAGGTGGTGGGAAGGGCTGAGGGCCAGGCCGGTGTCCTCCCATCGGTGGGCTGGGACAGGAGGCTGGCTGGTGCAGCAGGGCCATGCCCACCCTAAGGGGGTGGGGGCTTAAGCAGCGTTCAGAGGGGGTTGGAGGACTGAGGCCTGGAAATTGGGGTGTCACAGAGGGCTCCCACGAAGGCTCGAGGCTGGCCCTGTCAGAGGGTCACCAAGGCACACCCTGGGCTCTCAGGGGAGAGCAAGCTCAAAGACCTGGAGCCAGTGATGGTCCCCTGCATGTCCCTCCCTCCAAGCCAGGTGCCAGGTATGACATCGACCTTCCTGGAGTCCCAGCTTGGACCCAAGACAGCTTTTCTTCCCCTGGGTTCCTCAACAAGCAGGCAGGACCTGGGGGCCCCTGTGCCACCTTCCAGGGTGGGAGGTTATAGCTGCGTCCCTGGTTGTGGGCCTCCACTCTGAGTCCAGAGTTCAGGGGGCACTGAGCGACGGGGTGTCAGGCTGCCTGGACAGAGGACCCCCTAGGGGTTGGCCCAGTGCCTGCCCCAGCCTCCTCTGCCACCACCACTGGACTCAACGGCACCCAGAAACCCGTACCAAACCCCCAAAGCACTGGGGCCTTGGTCTGTGGTCCCAGGAAGGGTAAGGACTTCTTTTCACAGAGGGGCCTGGCCTGGCCAGTTTGCGACAAAGCAGGTCCCTCCGGGAAACAGGGGCCATGATTAGGTGCCAGGTCTGGCAGGGACCTTTCAGGACAGACAGAACCAGGCCCAGCAGGCAGGAGCTCAGGCTGGAGGGGTCCAGGAGGGCTGCCTGGAGGAGGGGGCCAGGGGGAAAAGCTGACAGGGCAGGAGGGGCTGGCTGCCCCATTGGCCCTGCTCTAGTCCTGGCCTTGTCCAGCCCCCAGGGCAGTCCTGACTCCTGGCCATTCTGGGGACAACAATGGCCAGCATTTAAATTCCAATTGAGTCGGCCAGAGTGGCCAGCGGGCGTGAGAACGAGAGCCCCCACCCCCAGCCCGAGCCCCGCCCGCCGCATTCCTGCCTCCCCGGAGGTGGCCAGCCCGTTGCCAGGGGGCCGGGAATGCGGAGCTCAGTGGCCAGGGACAAGGGCCCATTGAGCGCTGACGGGCGGGATTGAGCCGTCAGCGCCCCTCCGCTCGGGGTCCCCCTCCTCTGTCCCACTCCCCAGTGTCACCAGCATCAGCTGCCCATACCCTCCTGGGCCCTGCACGCGCTGGGGCCCCCCGAGTCGGACGGACCAGCCGACTGACCTGGGCCTTGGCCATCTCTCCCCCTCCCGCCAGCCAGAGAGACAGAGGCTTGCCTGGGTTAGTCACGCTCCTGCGGGACCCTGGGGGCAACCCTGTGCCCAGGGTAATTGAAGGGCACCTCGCCACGCCACAGGGCCAGCTGATGGCCACCTCCCCTGCCCACCCTGGTCTTCGCCTCTGCCACCCTGCCCAGCGGCACCCAGGAAATCTTCCCTGGCTGCCCCCCAACCTGCTCTCATCCAGCCTCACCTTCCCCCTGCCCCCACACTGCCAGCCCCATGGAGGCCAGTGTCTAGCACCTGTCCCAAGCCCAACTCTCAGTGTACCCACGTGGGTGAGAGGAGCCCAGGTTTCAGTCCCCACCATGGCCCTGTCGGAGGAGGGGAGGGGGAAACTCTTATCCCGTCCCTACTTGGGCAGCAGCAGGGAGCCTTGTGCACCAAGGCTGCCCGAGGTGCACCAAGACTGGGGCCCTCCTCCTTCTGCCCGTGCAGCCTGGGCGGTGTCCCTCCATGTCTGTGCCCCACCTTGAGTAGCCCCAGGACAGATCTTGGGCTCCACCACCCTGGTGGCCAGGCTCAGCACGCCCAGGTCACTTCAGCGGCCTCCGCCCAGGCCGGGTGGGGGGGACATCACACAGGGTGCCAGGAACCTGAGCCTAGAGGGGTAGTCCCAGGGGACGGTGGGTGACCAGGAGGGACAAAGTCCCGGCTGCTGGGGCCCCGCCTGGGAGAGAACTCAGGGGTTGCTGGGAGGCTGGCCCAGTGCCCGCCGTGGCAGGGTGTCCCCTCAGCAGACACCTTCTTCCGCTCTTTGTGGGAAGATGAGCTCACCAGCTTGTCTCCTGGGGGCACAGGGATGGGGGAGCTGGCTGCAGGTGGCATCCTGCCAGGTCTGGCGTCCGTCCCGAGCCAGCATGGCCCCCAATAGGTGTCAGGGAGCCCCAGACGAGTAAGATGTGGTGGGGCTGGGGGTTCGGGCTGTGGGAGGCCCCCCGGGTGGAGCAGGGTGAGGGCCCCACATAGGTGTGCCCTGAGGCCCTGGTGCACGCATGGCCCATGTGATCCGCCACCTCCGGGCTCCCCAGAGGTCCCAGCCCTTGGTCCTCATGTTCAGGACCCAATCCAGGGCCACTCTGCTGAAGACAGGGACCGCCGTACTAGGTCCACCCCCAGCATCGGGAGCCCAGCCCCCTCATCACCCGCATGACCTGCACCTCAGACAGACCCCCCACCCCAGCCGCCAGCCACTGCCCTCGCCCTGACACCCCAGTCAGACCGGACCCTGCTCAGCTCCAGGGCCCCCAGGGCTGCTTGCTGAGGAGAAGCCAACGCCCAGGTGGCCCACAGCCCCACTGCCCCGCTTGGCCAGGGCTGGGCCCCACCTGGAGCCCTCCCTGTTCCCTGTGGGAGTCAGCAGTCATCCAGCATGGCCACTTACCCTGTGTGCTGCAGGCAGAGCCCCATGCCACCCCCAGTGGTTCATCCACATCTGGAGGGCCAGCCTCATAGGGCCGGTTGTGGGCTGGACTCAGCACCCGGGCGCCCAGTGGGAGCTGGAGAACGAACGAAGGGATGAAGGACTCCTGGTCGCAGGTGCTGAGCACGGCTGAGCTGCGCAGGCCCCACCTGCGCAGACCGAGTCTGCCTCGGTCCTTGCCCCACACACACAGCTCAGGCGGCCGAAGTCCCGCCAGCCAGGCTAGCCTTGGAGGGCCACAGACCCTCACCAGCTCTGCCTTTTTAAAAAAATTTTATTGATTGATTTTAGAGACAGGAAGGTGGGGAGAAAGAAAGGGAAACATGGATTTGTTGCTCCACTTATTCGTACATTCGTTGTTTGATTCCTGCACATACTATGACTGGGAATAGAACCCGAAACCTTGGTGCATTGGGACGATGCTCTTACCACCTGAGTCTCCTGGCCAGGGCACCAGCTTGGGTTTTGAGGGGAAGCCTTGGGCCAGCTGGGCCAACAGAACGGGGGTGTGGAGCTGGAGGAGCCTGGTCCCCTGAAGGAGCCACCCCCAGGGTATCTGGCAGGCCAGGCAGGGCTGGGGGTGGTCAGCCAGGCCTCGGCTGTGGAGGACGGTCCATCCTACTGGCACAGCCTGGTGGGCCGTGTCTGAGGAGCCCACACACCTTGAGGACCCTCCACTGCCCAACTGCTTCTGGGTCCAGCTCCCCACCCACGGGGTCCATTTGCATGTCCAGGCCCTGCTAGGGTTCAAGGGCCTCCCAGGGGTGGGCTGTCCTTAAGGGCCCTCAGCCAAGGCCGAGAGGGAACAGGGCTGGTGTGGCTACACAGGGGCACCTGAAGAGGGCTGGGTGGGTTAGGAGGGGCACTGGGGACTCCCGGAGAGAGGGCAGCGGCACAGAGGCCCCAGGTGGAGGCGGCCTCTGTCCGAGGAGCAGCAGCAGGAACATGGGCAGACAGCTTGTTCCGTGAGCCCCACCCTGCACCGCGGCAGCTGGGGGCCCAGGAAGAGAGTGCAGGGTTCTACCCGGTGTCAGCAGGACCCCTGGCGCCTGGGGAGGAGGGGCGGGTGTGGCTGGAGGAGGCCCGCAGGGCTACATCCAACCGAGAGGTCCTGACCCACACTCGGCCCCACTTTGCGCCCTGGCCTGAGCCCCAAGTGAACCTGCTCAGCGTCCCTCAGTGACCCCTTGCCTGGGCTGGGGTCTGGGCCCAGAGCTGGTTGTGCTCTCGGATTACTGAGGTGGCCGCAGGCCCCTCCAGAGCACCCCTGTGGGGTCAGGCCATGGTCTCAGCCTTCAGGGCAGACGTGGCCACAGAACACAAGGGCCCCGTCCACCTGTGGGACAGCCTGTGCGGGTCTGTCCAGGGCATGGGGGCCACAGTGGCACCTGCTTCCTCTTTTCACCCCGACTGCCCAGGAGCTCGGGATCAAGCCGAGGGTTCAAAGCAACAACTCTCCCACCAAGTTCTGTGTGCTTCCCTGTTCTCGGCCTAAACAAATCCAGGGAGAAAAGCAGTTGAAGCACAAACCTGCACAGCAGGCCTGCCTGGTGCCTGCTGCCCTAGGGCATGTGGTCCTCCTGCCCCTGGCCCAAGGCCCAGTCGGGGCAGGGACCTCACCCCCCACCCTCAGTGCCAGCAGAGCCCCTGGCCCCGCAGACCTGCAGTCCCCGACCTGGGGACTTCCCTGAGACCCTGCTGCCTCCCAGGTCTCCCGAGCAGGTGTGAGCTCCCTGCACCCTAGAAGTCACGCTGCAACCACCCGCATGTGTGTCTGAGTTCCTGGTGGAGCCTCCACAGCAGGTGCTGGCCTCAGGGAAGTGTCACACTGGAGCGGGGAGCACGGAGCGGCCAGGTGGTGGGCCCTGAGACTCCTGGTGTCCTGTGGGTCTGGCCAGTGTCTGCCCTGCCTGGGTGCTCCCAGGGGGCTGGGCCCTGGACTCTGGGGGATTGGCTGGGCGCTCCTCGGTGGGCCCAGGGCCTGGCAGGTAGCCCAGGGGGCCGTGGCTGTGCGTGGCCACTGTCAATGGGCCCTTGTGCTTCTCAAGGGCCACTAGTCCTGCCCACCTGGCAGGGCAGACATGTCCCTGCTGGCAGGTCTGGGCTCCAGCTGGCAGCATCAGCGGCCACACGTGGCCCAGACGGGGCCCCTCAGCCAGGGACAGGCACGCATCCTGGGGCCTCTGGGCCCCCCTGCTCAGAGGGCAACCCTGGGCTTGGCCACCTCTGCGCCCAGCCAGCTGTCCGACAGCAAAGGTGGCAGGCACCCCCTGGCCCTGTGGCCGGGGGACAGCGTGTAGCAGATGCCAGCCTCACACAGCTGTCCTACCTGCACGGCTACAGCCCTTTCCTGGGGACGCAGGTCCTGACACTTCGGGGCCCAAGTCTTTCCATCGGCCTAATAGCCCCTCCCCCAGCCCCAGGGCACCCTGCACCGCTTTGGGGCCAGGCAGGGGCATGGGGTATAGCAGGCCTCCTCTGCCCTCCAGCACCCTGACACCCCCGGGATAAGGACCCCAGTGCTCCGGGCCTGGGGACCTGGCCGTTGGGAGCAGTGCTGGGGAGCAGGGAGGGGGAAGCAGTGGGGGCCTGGCTGACACCCCGCAGCAGAGCAGAGCCTAGCCCCTGCCAGAGCCACCCTGCGTGTGGGGGTGCATGGGCTTTCCGTCCGAGGTGGGGCATCCCTGCGGGAGAGTGGTGCGTGGTGCGCAGCGAATTCTGCATCTGCCCGACGGGCAGCACGTGGCAGCTCAAAGGCCCTACAGCCACACCCAGAAGGTTTTCTGACCACCAGCTCCCACCCTCCAGGGCCACACATGCTCCTGAGACCTCAGACACCTGGCCCCACAGGGGCCTGGCCCAAGGTCTCAGGGTCCCCGAGCTGCTGGTTCAGAGCTGAGAACTTCAGGGGTGCCCCTCTGGGGTCTCTGATAAGGGATGGTGGGTCAGTCTGACCTCAGGGGTCCCCAGGGCAGCAGAGAACAGGGTGGGCTGCAAGGGGGTGAGGAGGGTCTGAGGCCAGCCCTCTGCTATGTACCCCGGGTCTCTATAGGACAGGCCTCTTCAGGGGATGGGGGCAGGGCAGGGCAGGCTCGGGGTATAGGGGACCTGAGTCAAGAGCCCCAGCCCGGGGAGGGGCGCTGGCTGGTCCCCTTCGAGTCTCCACCTGCCCAGCAAGTGGCCTTTCTGGCACTACCAGTTCTGTGAGCTCAGGAGCAAACAGGAGCAAACAGCCCAGAATCCTTTAAGCTCTTTACAAGGAGAACATGGTGTCTGGGCCACGGGGAAGGAGTGGGGGGTCTCCTTGGAGCGCCCCAGTCCTGCAACGCTGGGTGGCACCAGGTGTCCAGGGTGGGGCACAGGGCAGGGAGGTGGACAGGCAGGAGCTGGACCTGAATGGGGCAGGGGCAGGTGCGCAGAATGTGGGGGTCTTCACACGTTGGCAACTCTGGGGGGTTCACTTCTTCCCACAGCCCCAGGGAGATGTATGCAGCAGGGGACCTGGAAGTAGGGGCTCAACCAGGAAGTAGGGGCTGCCCCCCAACCTGGTATGCTGTGTGGGCGGCTCCACTGTCCCAGTCAGCTATGGTGTGGTCTGTCCCCCCACAACACTAGGCTGTGGGGACAGAAAGTGGACACTGGGCTGGTTGTAGCACACCCCACCCCACCCCATAGCTCTGGGCTGGTCTGCTCTCTCTGCCCCCTAGGGCTGCACCTCAGTGCTGAGGCCCCTGTCACTGGTGGGGCGAGCCTTGGGCACCCATGGGCCCCACAGAGGCAGGGCCAGCCCCAAGGCTGTAGGGGACAGGCTAGCTGAACCCCTGGAGACCTCTGAGGTTGACATGGGACATGGTGGTACAAGTCAGGGGCAAGGTGCTGCTAACAGAGACAGTGCTGGCCACAGAGGACCTGGCTTTGCTGTGCTCCCCGGGGCTGGCCGCTGCCCTTTCTGGGTCTCGGCAGATCCCTCAGCTATCTGCCTGAGACCAGCTGTCTCTCCTTAGCCCCTCCACCCCCGAGGAAGGGAGCCCTTTCCCAAGCTGCCCACGGTTGGCCAGGCCCCTGGGCTGCCCAGCTTGTTGGGCTTGTCCGGGAACTGGACTAGCCTGCAGTCTGCCCTGGCCAAACCTCACCCCCAGCCAGGTCAGGGGACTGTGGGGCCGGGGACCCTAGAGCCCTGAACAGATTGTGGGCTGCAGCCTCCGATCCTGCTCACGCCCCCAAGACTCCGGCCAGTGAGCACACACGCAGGACAGCCTGGCTGGGCCTGGGCCCCTGGGGTGCTGGGCTCTGAAGCCCCTGCCCTCGTGGGTGTGTGATCAGGCAGGTGGGGAGCCTGCCCAGCCTTGCTCTGACCCAGTTTTCTGGACCCGCCCTCCACGCCTGGGAGGGCAGGCTGCCCTGCAGTGGGAGCACATCAGCAGCGCAGGGCCTGGGCCTGTGCAGTGTCCTGGGGGCACCTGGCTGGCGCGATGTGCCGAGGGCTTGGCCGCTGCCTGGGAACACGCTCACACACAGACACGGGCACATGCATGTGCTCGGAGGTGTGTCCCTGCGTGCCCCTCTGAGGGAACCAGGCCCGCATGCAGTGCCTGCTGGGTCCACCTAAGTCTTGTTCAGAGCCTTCACCTCCTGCCCTGGTCACCAGGCTGCCCTGCCCACCCCTGCTCTGCCCCTGGACAAACCAGCACCTCCTCATCCAAGCCCACCCTAGCAGCCCCCCACGGCCTACCTTTCTCTTGCAGGCCAGTCATGGAGTTGGGGCGGGGGGGCCATGGCCTTGGGGTTCAGCCCAGAGGCATGGAGGGCCTAGATGGTGGGAGGGAGAGTCCACTGGGCAGGGCAGCAGGTCCACTCCCAGGGCAGAGACCACTGGGAGGGGGGAGGGCAGCGGGAAGGCAGGGCCAAGGGAAGGGAGCCCTGGCCTGGTAAGCCCATTTGATCCAACCTGAGGCAACACAGCCCCATCGGGGCCAGGAACCAGCCTCCAGGCCCAGGAACCCCCACCACCCCACTCCAGGCAGACTCTGGCCTGAGAAGTAGCTGGCCCTCACGGCAGGAGAGGGTGGAAGCTGGGGCAAGGACCCCATGGAGTGGAGCGGGCCTGTCTGCAATGAGAGAGCCCTTCTGCCCCGTGCCCTGCTCCGCCCCCACCCCAGCCCCGCCTCACGGTGACCAGCCCCCTCTGGCCCTGCTCCCTGCTCAGCTCTCACTCATTGTCACCCTGAGCCTGGGGCCCCCAGGGGGCCGCTCCCCAGCTGGGGGAGGGGCAGGCAGCCCTCCGAGCGGGGGGGGGGGGGGTGTAAAGCAGTGTGGGCCCAGGTGCAGACATGGCCTGTGCAGGGTGGGTGTGTGCTGCCTGGCACCCCCCTCACCCTCAGTCCCTGCAGATCAGGCCAGCAGGTCAATGAAGCGATCAGCAGCCTCAGGCAGGGGAAGGCAGGCAGGCGTGGCTGCAGGGGAGGTCCCACAAACACATCTCTATTAGGGGTCACAGACCCTGCCCAGTCCAGGGGCCAGGGAGGGCGGGGAGAGGCAGGCCCGCGTGGGCAGCAGCAGCCCTCAGCTTGGGTCAGCCTGGGGACTTGCCATCGGAGCCTCCCAGCAGCCCTGGGCCCAGCCCCAGACAGCAAGGCCCTCAGGCCAGGCAGCAAACCGAGACTGGGGGCTGTATGCTGACTGGGTGTCGAGGGTGCCAGTGCCCCCACACCCAGCATCTCCCTGACTGAGAGCTCAGGGGTGGGGTGTGGGGAGGCAGCCGCCCCAGGGCCTTAGCGACCCTCTGCAAATAGTTGTGGGGAGAGACCCTTGTCAGCGGCTCACTGCACCGTGCCTTCATTTTCCCATCTGCAAAATGGCGCCGGGCTGACCGAATTGGGCACCTCTTAGAGTTAAATAGACACGCTTGCCTTGGTGCCTAGCGTGCACCAGCCACAGGGCAGCACATTTATCCTGCCCATGGGCCTCCACCGCATTGGGATTTTGAGAAGCTGAGGGCCTGGGAGACCCACTGTAGCTCCAGTCTCCTGGGTGCGTGGGTGGGACCAGAACCAAAGCCAGCGGCTGGCAAGGCCCCGTAGCACTGCAGCCCCTCTCAGCTGGGCTGGGGCAGGGTCCCGCATGGGCCCTTCCTGGGGGCGATGTGGTACCGAGGGGGCCCTGGGTCCAAAGAGCCCAGCCAAAGCCTCCTCTGTTGGAATCTTCAGAGCAAGGCCCCTACTCGGGGAAGCCAAGGACCCCTGCCCCCAGGCCACTTCCTCTCTCCACTGCCCTCCAAGCAGGTGCTGTTCAGATGGGTGACCAAGGCCGTGGGTGCACGGCCCAGACTGAGACCGAGACCGAGACTGAGACCGCAGGACTAGGCCGAGGTGGTGCGGACCCTAGCCCAGATTCTGCCTTGTACCCAGCCTTTGACCTTTCATCCCCAGCCCACCCCACTGAGTGTGGCTGCCCCGTGTCACAACTTCACCCAGAACACGGTGCCAGCCTTGGGGGCAGCCTGCAGTGGGGGCCACACCCCCCCGTGCTGCTGTCTCCTGGGCAGGGAGCCATGCTACGGCCATGGTGGGGCCGAGGCTCCTGGTGAGCCCTGCTGGGGGTGCACACAGGGATCGGGGCTCCTGACGGCAGCAGCTCGGCGAGCCAGCGGCCTCTGCCCAGCCTCGGTGCGTTCGCCCTGCAAACAGCTGCCTCCTCCAATTAGCTCAGAGCAGTCCTGTGAGCCAGTATCTGGCAGGGGCGGGTGGGGGCAGGGCCAGCCTCCCTCCAGCTGCGGGCGCCTGCCTGAGGCTGGGGGCCCTGGCCTGCACTCTGGGCCCCCAAACACTGCGGAAAGCACCCGCCCTTCCCTTCCCAAGTGCGGTCCAAACCCCCTGGGACAGAGCAATTGCACCTGGTTACCGTGTACCTGTGCAAGCCGTGCCACCCAAAGTTCTATGCCTCAGTTTCCCCACCTGTCAAACAGGGCTGAAGACGGAGCTGGTATGAGGATCTGCCCTGGGGTTTCTTTGTCTAAAGTCACCATCACCACCAACTCCAGCTCCCCCTCCCCCACCTATTCCCGGTCCCACAGGACGTGGGTCACCCTGGCCCAAGTCTCAGGGGCTCCTCTGGCCCTGGCCTGGTGAGAGTCTACAGCTACCGGCCAGCAGAGGTTGAACTCCCACCGCCTGCTGGACCCAGCCGGCTACTCTGAACAGGCACTGTGGCTGGGAGCTGGGCTGCTGTTTGTCCATGGTTGACTGGTGGGGTTGGAGGGGGTTGGACCCTGGGGGGCTCTGGCTGAGGCTCCCTGGCCAGGCGGGAAGCCAGCAGGACCCAAAGGAAGGGGCATCCCTGGGAGGGCGAGGGCGAGGGTGAGGCTGCCTGCTGGAGGGAGGGGGGTACCACTGGGCTGGCCCGAGGGCCCGGGCCTGGATTCCGAGTTCAGCCGGAGCCTGTGGAGTCAGGCTTGTTTATTCTTGGCAGGAAGGCTGGTGCTGGGGGGCGGAGGTGGGGAGTGAAGCCTTTCAAAAAATAATAATAATAAAAACGCTCATTTAGAAGGCTCCCAAGACATGCCGAACACCAAAAGGGTCCTGGAAAAAATGCTGAGAAGGTTTAAGTGTAAATGGACCCAAAACATCATAATTAAATTTCCCTTAAATTTACCAGAGTTTGGGGTCAAAGAAAAAATAAAACTTAGGGAAAATACACTTGAGGTTTTAGGCAAATGCCAAGTGCTTAGGAAAATAGATTTCTGAGCTGCTCAGCGGCTACCGGCCTGGCCCCCGCCAGCCGGGCCCAGGAGCTGTGGCGGCCTTAACCCCTCCCTGGCCACCGAGGGCCACCTCCACACTACCCTCACTCTCCGGCCTGCCCCCAGCCCGCTTCTGCCTCCACCAGCTGCCTCCTGCCCCTCTGCACTGCAAAGCAGCCCTTGGGGCCAGGCTCCTGTAGGGGCTGCGGCCTGTTCATTCCCGGGCCTGGGCTGGAACCCTGGGCAAGCCCAGGCCTTCAGCGCCTCCTACCCCTTGCCCCCCAGACTCTCCTGTGCCCTGGTCTCCCTCTTTCTGCTCATCTGGAAACAACCACATTTTCCAGATCTGAAGTCAGGGTTTGAGGTCTAGTGGTCCAAGTGAGCCAAGGGGCAAAAAGAACAAATTGTTTGGACAGGGGCAGTCAGAACACACCTAAGAAGACTGCCTCTAAACAGCCCAGGATTCATGGTATTGCCCTTTTTGCTCAGCCTGCCAGGAATCTCAGAGTGAAAAGGAAGGACATTCTACAGTAGCTGGCATTAGTCGATGCATTTTGAAGTATCTTTTCTTGTCCACGTTCTTTAAAATCACGTTTCTGATATCAGGAGCACATCCACTGTGCTTTCTATTTGAGTCCCCCACTTTTCTGAGAATAAAATAAAAAGGCAGAAATTGTCCACAATCCACAACAGCCACAGCCTCTCTCGAACTTGCTCTTCCTTCTGGGTGGAGAGGGAACAAGCCCAGCCCAGCTCAGCCCATCCTTGATGGGCCCCTCCTCCTCCAGCCCTGGTGGACTGCCCCCCCGGGGCCCCTGTGCCCCCCAGAAGGCAGGGCAGCAGGTGTCAGAGCGTTGGCAGATGGTGAGTGCTGGGAGGAGAGGGAGCAGCCCCTGCTGGTCCCAGGAGCCCCCTGGGGGTGGTGGGCCGGGCAGAGGGGCTCCCAGCTTCAGGGAAGGGCAGAGAGAAGCTTCAGCAGGGATGCCATCTCTGGGCTGGATGCTTCCTCTGGAGGGGAGCTAAGCGGGGGAGGGGGCGCTCCTGCCCTGGGGTCCAGGCCTGGCAGCAGCCTTGACAGGCACTGAGAGATGGGGCCCACAGCCCACAGGGAGTGCATGTGGATTCTAGGCTACAGCAAGAAAGTCCCGAGGCTGAGCACACCTCGCACCATGTCCCCAGCATCAGCCCAGGCCTGGCAGCGGAAGGTGCAGAGGGGTAAGCACGGGAGCAGCTGCACCCAGCTTCCCTCCCACGGAGCCTCTTTCGGAGCTCACAGCACAGGCCCCAGCAAGCCAGCCACCGGCTCTGAGTCACCTGAGGCTGGGCTGGGCACGACTGCCCCCGGCCCCGACTTCTGTCTCCCCCTTGGCTTCCTACACTCACCTTCACGCAGGAGCCCTGTGGGTGTGGGCCCTGGGAGATAGGTGGGCGTGCGGGGAGGGGGTGGGCAGGATGGTGTGAACCCCGAGGGAGCCCTGCATGATGCTCTGGCCCTTGGCAGACTGTTCCCCACTATCCTGCCTGGCTGACCAGTCTAGTGGCCCAAGGAGGGCCTGCCCCATTGGGGTGTCGGGTAACATTACAGAGGGTCTCAGTGGAAACAACCCTTCAAGGGGGTATGACAAAATAGTGGGTAGTGATGGCTCAATCATAGAAAACATCACCAAAGTCTATGACACATGGTAGGGACGGTGCCATGGACAGCAGCCTCAGCCCCAATGCCCAGGAAAGCCCATGACACAGCAACTCACTCGGAAATGACAGCTGTGAATAACCACATCATTTTGTTAGTAACAATAAAGGAGGCCAGGAGCAGTGAGGCCTTCGGTGTTGGCCTGGGGCCATGCTCAGGCCCTTTGGAGGCAATTTGGCCAAATCAGCCCAGAGCCACAAAACTGTGCCTGACCTTTGACCTAAATGCCACCAGACAGTGCCACTGGGGAGGCTAAATGAAGGGGCCACTTCAGTTTGTCAGCAGCACAAAAGGAACCAGCCAGAACAGGGAGTGTGGAGGGCAGATGGGGGCTCCCAAAGGACCAGTCAATGTCCTGACCCCTGAAACCTAGTGGGGTGACCTTACTTGGAAAAATGGTCTTTGCAAATAAGTTAAGCTCTTGAGATGAGGAGATGGTGCTGGAGTAGCTGGGTGGGCCCACACCCAGTGACCCATCCTTATAAACCATGCAAAGCCCAGTGACCGAGGGGGCAGAGGTTGGAGGGATGCCTGGAGCCCCCCGGAGGCAGGAAGAGGTGGGAGGAATCCCCGGGAGCCTCCAAGGGAGGCCAACCCTTCAACCCCTGGTCTCAGACCCCTTGCCTCAAGGCTGAGTGTGGAAGGATGCGCTGCAGCAGCCCTGGGAGAGCAGGGAGGGTGGGTCTGTGAGCACCCAGGGGCTGGCCCAGGCCTGCTACTGGGGGAAGAGGGACTCACTCTGACCGGCAGGCCCAAGGGAGCGCCCGAGTCCCGCCTGCGGGAGGGACACACGCATGCAAAGATGCTGGGGCTCGGGCTCGTGGGGCAGGGCCAGTGGGATGAGGGGAAGAAGGTGCAGGGCTGAGGAGGGGAGCAGCACACCTGGAGAACAGCTGGCACAGGCCCTCTGTCCCCCACCCTACAGGCACTTCAGCCAAGGACTCAGTGCTGGGGGCCGAGAGCAGAAAGCTGCATAATGATAATGAGTATGTGCCTCCCTCTCAGAGGCCATGGGACGCAGCACAGCCTTCTTGGGGGGCTGCAGAGGGGCTGTGGGTGCTGTCCTAGGAGGGGACCTCCTGGAGGCCATGCAGAGCCCCTTCTGGGCCTCAGAAGGGCCCCGTAGAAGGCCAGCCTTCCTCAGGTGCTAGGAAGGAGTTCATGGGGACCAGCAGCCCACACCCATGCTGGCATGCTCAGTAACTAACTAAGGAGTGGTTGATGGATTAGAGCAGAGCATGTCATTGTGGCCCCTGGGACCCTATCTTGGGGGATGGCCAACATGGGGACAGCCTGGAGCTGCCCATGGGAGGGGTCTGGACAGCCCCAGGAGTTCAGCAGGCCCCAGCCTGTCTGGGAGTCAAGGGCTTGAGTGGAACAGGCACAGAGGACTGCCCATCAGGGAGGCATTGGTGGGGGGAGGGCTTTCAGTGCCATGATGTCTGGCCTCAGAGGCTGGGGTCTCCTGCTGGTCCCTCACAGTACAGGCAACCCCCCCTGGAGCTGTGGGTGGCCTGAACAGCCAGTGCCAGAGGGGCATTCATGCCGGCTTTCCTGATGAGCAAACCGAGTCCTAGTCCCCACAGCCAGGTGGGCTAGAGGCGCTAGGTTGGGGTGCCAAGCCTTGCCCAGCTGACCCAAGCTCTGGCTCTCTCGGGTCACCCTCTCAGGCTTGTCTGAAATCGGAAGAGCCCGCTTCCTCGCAAAGGTGGACGCAGAAGCCACAGTCACATGGACATACCCAGGCTAGTCCGGGCTCTGCCACCCGCTTCCCTGGGGTCCTTCCTCAAGGCCCTAAGTTCGGGCCCCCAGCCCCTGCTCTCCGTTCTGATGCCTGGAAGCACCCGATCTCCACACCTCTGTCTCCTGGGGAAGCCGGGTAAGGACCCGCTCTGGGAGGGAGCTCAGGCAGCTCAGCTACATGGGTGCCACAGTCGCTTAGTAAACGCAGCAGCGAGCTCCTGGGTATCGAGCTTCCGGGGTGCAGTCCCCTTGCATTTCAACTCCAAGTCCTTACATCTAGCAGTCCCCCTCCCCTATGCTGCGCTCCTGCACTTGAGCTTCACCCACTGAGACCACCCTGAGCCCCTGTTTCGCGGCTGGGAGAGAACCGGGACTGCACGCTGCGCAAACAGAGGCCTACGCTCAGCCTCCCTGGGCGCCCAGCGGCGTGATCCGGGACGTCACTTGCCTCGCTCTAGCTCCCACGCCCTCCGAGACCGCCCGGCGCCCCCGCCCGACCCCGCCTCCTCTAATCCCCTCCGCGGGTTCTGGAGAGTTGGGCTGCGGGCCCGCCCCCGGCCCGCCCCAGGGGAGGGCGTGTCTCTTCGGTACCGCGCGTCGGAGTGGGCGTGGTCCAGTCAGGCGGGGGCGGGGCCGGGGGCGGGGCCGGCGCGGTCCGGCCCCCACTGGCTGCCGTGCGCCCGGCCGCCAGGACTCAGTGCGAGGTGGCGGCTGCAGGAGCTCGGGCGGCTACTGCTGCGCGGTTCTGCTCGGCCGGGCGCAGGGACTCACCGGCCAGCCGACGGCTAGAGGGGCCGGGCGCAGGCGCTGGGCCATTGGGCAGCGAGCGGAAGCAAGGGCAGCGCACAGCGATTGGAACACCGGCGACCTCCAGGTCAGTGCGGGGGCCAGGGCGGGCGCGGGAGGGGTCGAGCCGGGCGCGCGGCGGGGCCGGAGCTCACAGCAGACTCGGATCCCGAGCGGTCCCTGTAGCAGGGCCTGGCCGGGGCGCGGGCTTCCCGCTCTGGAAAGTTTGCCGCCGCCGCCGCCCTGGGAGGGCTCTGCAGCAGCCAGGCAGGGAAGGGGGAGGAGGGAGGGACCGCGGCGGGGAGGAGGCGGCCGGCGCCAGGCGGCCCGGGAGCCCTGGGCGGCGGCGGCGGGCGGGGCGGACGGGGTCGGAGGGGCTGGGGCGCCGGACCGGGCCGCAGCCGCTTCCTCCTTTTCGCGCCCGGTACGCCCGGGTAACGAGCTGCCCGCCTCCCGCAGACTCCCGAGCGGCGCCCTCCTCCCGCCGGTGCCAGGGCCGGGCCATGGGGGGCAGCATGCCCGTGAGCACCGCTTGAAGTCGCCGTAGCCCCTGCCCCCGCGATGGGCGCCCCGGTTTGGGCTGTCGCGCTCTGCGTGGCCGTGGTGGTCGTGACCGATGCCGCCTCGGGGCTCCCAAGCGCGGAGCAGCGCGTCGTGCGGAGAGTGGCAGGTAAGGAAGGGCCGGACGGGACTTGGGAGGGGCCACGGGCCCCGCGGGCAGAAGCGTCCGGGCTCGGGAACTGGCACTGGCACCTGGGTGAGTGTCGGACGTCGATCTGAGAGGGCCGGAGGGCGCGCCGTGGGCTGCCACCGCGGGGCCTGTGTCCAGGTTCTGTCGCCCTCCCTCCCCGGGGATCCCGGCCAGAGCTGGCTCGGCAGTGTGTGGGGCGCCTGGAGCCGCAGGGCCAACACCCAAGTGCAAGGCTGCGGTGGGTGCGGGCCGGGCGGTCGCGTCCGCAGCTCCCGGTCTCCGCGCTGCCCCGGGTGCGGGCGCGGTCCGCCCTAGGCGCCGTCGGGAGGGCGCGGGGGGCTGCATTCCCAGGATCCCTATTGTTGTTCTGTGGGTTTTGCACTGACGGAAAGTTTCTATTGTTGGTGCCGCTCCCCCAACCCCCTTCGGGCCCCAGTTCATGGCCAGCTTTGGCCAAAGCGAGGGACCGTGCTTTGGAGGGAGGGCAGGAGAGTGCGTCCCTTGCTCCTCCGAGGCTCCCATGACAAAGCGCTACCTTCTAGTGTGTCCGTCCGCCCACCCCTCTCTCATACTCTGTGGCTGGATGTGTCTGCCCCCGCCAGGTGCACGCGGGGCGCCACGAGGTGAGAGGGCGGATATCCGAGGGACATGGAGCCGCGGACACCGGTTGGTAGTGAACGTCCCGCGGGATGTCGAGGGTCTAGAGGAGGGCCGGGCGGGCGGGGTGATGGACGCTGAGGTGTGGGAACGCATCTGGGCGCCAGGCCCCGCCCAGCACACGCGCCCTGGCCCTCAAGACATTGCGCGCAGTCCTGCGGAGCCCGGCTGGGCGCTCCCAATGCCACCGTCCCGCACGCGTGCCGCCAGGGTCGGGGCGGCAAGCAGAAACTTGTGGTCCGGGTGGTGGCCACGGGGAGTCCGCCCCTTGGGGACAGCTACCTCCAGGGCGCGAGCGAGGGGGCTGCCCGCAGCCCGGCGGCCGCGTGGAGGTAAACTCACGCCCCACCCGGGCGCACCCGAACAGCCGCTCCTTTGTACCTCAGCGCGGCCACAGACGTGCATTGATGGCGGGGCCAGGCCGCCTCGCGGGGAGGTGTGAGCGCAGCGGCTGGGGCGCGCCGTGCCAGCGAGGCGGCGGCCGGCCGCGGGCAGGACGCAGGCAGATGGTGGCCCGCCCTCCCCGCGCCCCCCGCGCCCCTTTCTCCGGCGGCTGCTGCAGCCTCCCGGAACAATGTCATTTTTTTATGAATGAAAGTGGGCCCGGCGCTTGAATGTGCGTGTCATTCAGCGGCGTGACAGAGGCCGTCGGGAGGTCAGCGCGCGCTTTTAGCGCCTGCTCTGGCGGCCCCCGCTTCCAGGGGCTCCGAATAAGCGGCCGCGGGGGGAGTCCCGCATTAGCATTCGCATTCAGATAAAGATATTACTCCCTACGGCCAGGGAATGTCAACTAGCCCCGGGGGAGGGGGCGGCGGGCGGGCCGCATACCCTCTCCAGGACCCCCTGTGGTGCGCAGGGCTCCTGGCCTCCTCCATCCGTAGTCCCGGGAGGGCAGCAAAGCCTGTGGTGCCCCCGCCGGATGCGGGCCTGGGTCAGAGGACTGCGAGGGCCCCCCAGGGCCGCGGGAAGGGGTCTACTGCCTCCTGCCTCCTGCCTCTGCCCCAGCCGGCCCCTCCTCGCCCCCGCAGTACAGCTGGCGAAACAGGTAGTAAGTAGATAGGTCAATAAACTTAATCCGGTTCCTTTGAGAGATGGGCGGGCTGGGCAGTAAACACACAAAGGCCTTGTGAAATTTCCAGAGGTGACGGCTGGCACTTTCCGGGGAACACAAATTATGGAGCCAGAGCTGGGTGGGGTCAAGGACAGCGGAGAAGGTGACCTGCTGCTGGGCTGCCCTGGCGACCCCAGGCTGCCTGCTTCTCCTCAGGGTGTCGTGTTCTCCGGTGAGGGGCCCAGGCAGGGCCCCCCACTGGGAAGGAAGGTTGGTGGGAGCAGCAGGAGGCTGTCCCCTGCAGCCTGACCCCACCCAGCCAGCAGGGGTCTGGGGAGTGCTGGGCATCTCCCTGGTTGCAGCCTCTCCTACCTCCTTCTCCACGGGGTTGGACTTTGAGCCTGCAGGGCCTCCGGGTGGTTCATTAACCTGAGCTGAGCCCCAGGCTGGACTTGTGGCCGTTGAGCCCCCAGCATGGAGTCCACCAGGGCCTCCTCCCCCCAGGTCTCAGGCCTCACTTGGGACCTGTCACCCTAAGAATGCCCAGCCTTGGAAAAATCCTTGTAGAAGTGTGTTTGAGCCAAACTGACGTCAGTTGCGAAGTGAGACCTCGATTGAGCTAATGCTCCGGAGAATGGCCGTTTGCAGCTTATTGTTATTGTTTTTTAAACATTTATTTATTTGTCTTTAGAGGGGAAGGGAAGGCGAGAGAGAGAGAAATATCAATGTATGGTTGCCTCTCGTGTGTGCATCCCTTTTTGGGAACTGGTCCACAACCCAGGCATGTGCCCTGACTGTGAATCGAACCGAGATCCCTTGGTTCACAGGCCTGCGCTCAATCCACTGAGCTACACCAGCCAGGGCTGCAGCTAATTTTGTACTTAAGCATCCAGCAGGGCAACCTCTGTGGAAGCCCAGTGAGGTGGAGGGATGCGGCGGGTCCAGGGCCGCGAGCATTCCAGCGCATGGATATGGTATGCGGAACCAGATAACAGTGCCTGGTCCCCCCACCCCAGGGCACCTTCCAGGGGTCTGGAGAAGAAGATTGCTCTGATATTTCAAAAGTATTCTATCTTATCTTAGATGCACAAAGAGTAAGACAGTCTCAAAGGTCAAGACTGACCTTTGTCAAGGAAGCTCCAGGCCTGGCACGTAACCATCTGCACGTAACCACTGGCCCTGACCCCGGGCCCTGACCTGGTTAGTTAGGGAGTTTTACGATCGGTCCGCTCTGTGTGGTGATGAATGCGGCCCCCTTTTCTATCCATTTTCCAACTGGACTTAGAGGGGAAAGAGGGGTCTCCCTGAGGAGGTGGGCCCAGCCTGCCCAGGCTGCTGTTTGGGGGAGTCCCCCACTGGTCCACATAGTGCTGAGTAACTAGTGAAATGAGCTGTGAATGGAGCCTCTTCTCTCCGCAAGAGGAGGGGCTCCCTAACCCCAGGCCCTGGGGGGGGGGGCTCAAGGCTGGGGGGCTCTGCTGGGCCCTCTCCTAGAGCCCCAGTCTCCTCACCTGTCCCAGAAGGCCAACAACGGAAGGGCTGTTTTGAGTATCAGGCTGGATAATCCCATAAGCCCTCATTAGCCTGCCCACCATCCCAGGGCCCCTTTTTTTCCTGACTTTGTTACGAAACTTTTCAGGATGTTTCCGGGTGGGGGCTGGGAGGGCAGAACCTTTGCCCGAGGCCTCAGGGCCCCTCCGAGGTGCCTCCTCCCTGGGCTCCTCTGAAGCGGGTCTCTGGCCGAAGGCCCCACGGCCAGGAGGGAGAGTGGGGGACAGCTTCCGCACTCCAGATGGCACTCTGTTCCTCTGGACCCTGTGGCCATGCGCGCCTTGCAGTCTGCTCCGAGTTGGACGTGTGCTTCTTGGTGTTGCCCACAACCACCTACCTGCCCACGGCTGGGTGCCCCCCAGGCCCTGGTGACTTCTGACTCAGAGCACACTCAGGCTGGCTGTGACCGTGCCCAGGGTCCATCAGCTCTGGGCGGTAGACCCAGGGCGGGGGGTTGGGAGTCTCTTGCCCCGCTTCCACATGCTCCAGGGCTTTAACTGCGCGGAGGCCTCTCTGGTGGAAACTGAGGCAGGGGCCAGGGCGTGGCAGAGTCAGGAGGATTCGGCCACTGGGAGACCAGCCTGCAGGCCCAGCTCGGCCTCTCCGGGGTGTGCTGCCCCTTGGGCTCTGGCGATGGGCTACACTCGACACATGGGCCCTGGTCAAACTCAGCCCCTTGCAGCAGGGGCGGGCAGAGGCGGTTGCGCAGGTGAGAGCAGGCACTGCGTGGAGCCCACCGGGGCAGATGTTCCACCATGCCCGCCCTCCACCATGGCACGTGGGTGCCACCGTGGCACACAGGACCTCTGCCCCAACATGTGTGGGCCCCAGTGTCTGTGGCAGTGGGGAGCCCCTTTTTCTTGATCAAGAAAGACCCCTTCCTGGGGCCACTCTGGGGGCAGGGCAGAGGCCTGACCACCCCCCTGACCACCCCCCAGGTAGAGCAGGACCCTGGATCTTGGATGTCAGAGCCCCCCTAGCCTGTCTCTGTGCACCCCGGGGCTCCAGGTGAGCCTGTGTGTGGGATCTGCCAGAGGGAGACTCCGCCTAGGTCACGGACCTAGTCTGGGACTGACAGCCTTGTGCAGGCACCACGCTGGGCAGGGTGGTGGACAGGGCAGGGATGAGCCTCCACCCCTGCCCTGGCAGGTAGATGCCCGGCGTAGCTGGCCTGGGGTGCTCCACGTCCCCTCAGCCTGGTGCGGAACCAAGTTGAACTGAATACTTGTGCGGACGGTCTGACCTGCCCAGACCAGACTGGAACCAACGGCTGTTGCCCTTGGGCCAGGGCCTGGGGCTGAGGCTGCTGCTCCAGCCTGTTCTTGGACTTCTGGGGGGCCTCCATCGACTCCCGGCACTGGGTGGTCCCCACAGGATGTAGTGGCCAAGACTAGGGGGCTGGAGTTCAGGCCAGGTGCCCTCAGACTGTGGGGTCCCCAGGGACACAGACTCTGGATGCTTCCGACGCCCTTCTAGTGGGCACTGGGCCTGTGAGGACGTCTGAGGTGGATGAGCAGAACCGGGCCTGCCTGGGGCATCAGGGACTAGTGTGACTGGTGGGGCAGCTGGGCCCTCGAATCTAGGCCACGCGTCGGCGGAATGACAAGTAACGGAGCAGCTGACCCAGCTGGGTGGGGAGGGCGGCCTGTGCGGCAGGACCACCCAGCCCTGTCCTGGGCCCTCCGCCTGGCCGCCCGCCTGCTGGGCATTGTCTGGCCCCAACAGGGAGGGTGGGGCGGGGGGGGCGGCTGGCCTGCCCAGCACTGCATCCCTGGGTCTCAGGCCTGGGGGGCCTCCTGGGAGCTAGGCAGCCACTGGCATGGCAAGGTGGGCCTTTCTTCTGATGCCTTCCCCCCCAGCCTGTGTTGTCATCTGTAAAGTGGGGGTCCCAAGCACCTTCACCCCAAGTGCAGGACGGATTTTGTGTTTCTAAATGGCTGAAAAAACTTGGAGGAAGAAGACTCCTTCGTGACATGCCAAGATGGGGTTTTCGGTGCCCGGGACTAAGACCCCACTGGGGTGCGGCCATGCCGGCTCCTGCACTCCACACACAAATGCACAGTGGCAGAGCGGACCCTGGGGCTGAGGCTGGTGGGCCTGATGAGGTGATGTCCCAGCCCCTGCAGGGCAGTTGGCAGCACCACGGGCCCCGACGCCCTCCCGCTGCTGCTGCAGTGGCGGGTCTGTGGGGTGGGGCACCTTCTGGTGGTGCTGAGCACCCAGTGGTCTTGGTGGGGAGCATGTCTCTCACGGTCACCCGTCTTGCTCACAGAGGTCCCGGAGCCTGAGCCTGGCCAGCAGGAGCAACTGGTCTTTGGCAGTGGGGACACCATGGAGCTGAGCTGCCACTTGCCTGCAGGTGGTCCTGCAGGGCCCACCTTTTGGGTTAAGGACGGGACAGGGCTGATGCCCTCGGACCGAGTCCTGGTGGGGCCGCAGCGGCTGCAGGTGCTCAATGCCTCCCACGAGGACGCTGGGGCCTACAGCTGCCGACAGAGGCTCACCCAGCGCGTCCTCTGCCACTTCAGCGTGCGGGTGACAGGTGGGTGTCTGCCAGTGCCCATGGGCGCTCTAGGAGGTGGGGCTCTCAGGCCGCACATCTGAGTGGTTGCGGGTGGAGAGCAGGGCACCCCCAGCGGCACTGCCTGAGGGGCAGACTCTCTGGGCCTCCTGGGCAGACCCAACATGGCCCTTCTCCACGTCCCTTTTCCCTGCACTGTAGATGCCCCCTCCTCGGGAGATGATGAAGATGAGGAGGAGGAGGCGGACGACACAGGTGAGACCAGGTTTGGGAGAGGTTTGAAATGCTGAGAGATGGAGGCGGGGCCCTCTGGGGTCCAGGGGCAAGTAGGTGAGGAGGACCCAGCAGGGCGGAAGCCCGAGGGGTGGAGGTGTACTGGCAGAGAGGGGCCTGGGAGAGCCGGGTGCTGGGCTCTCGCCCGCTCCGCCCAGGGCAGGGGCCCCAGGACACGGCAGGAACAGCTAGGACGAATATCCTCCCTTAGTCTGTAGGGGGGTTCCAAGCTGAACTTCCTGGCCTGCTGTCCCTCCGCCCTCTCCCAGCCACACTCTCCTGGGGACCTTCCCACCCTGGCTGTCGTCTGCTGTCTGTCCACCCGTCTGTCCGTCTGTCTGTGTGGGCTCTGGGTGCCTCTGCCACCTGGACTCCAGATGCTTGGGAGGTGCCTCCCCACTGCCTGTCCTCATACCCTCTTCCTGGGCCTTAGCACCCTCCTGGGGAGGGCAACAGGCTTGAGGGGAGGGGGTGCCTCCCCCTTGGGGGATGCCTGCCCAGCCCTCCCCCAGCAGGAATGCAGCCCCCACCATGGCCCTAGAGAAGGAGAAAAACCAGTTGGGCTCTGGGGGTGGGGACTGGGGCAGCCCTGACACCAGGGTAGAAGGGGCGGGGCCTCCTGGGGGCACTGGCCCTGCTGTCGCCCTGTCCCCACCTGCTGCCCTGCAGGCCCTGGGGTGTAGCTGAAGGTGGCTCCCGGATGCCTCCAGGGCTCCAGGCTGTGGGAGTGACTGGGCCTGCTTGTCCAACACTGAGCTTCCGGACCTGATCTGACCCAGCCCCTCTGTCCTCTGGATGGAGGGGGTGTGCCCCAGGAAGCCCCGAGTGTCCTGCATTCTCCCAGGCCAGCGTTCGACACCCTGGGGGTGTGTACAGGAAGGGCAGGGGACATGGGGCCTGGCTGAGTGAGCGCTGTAGGTGGTGTGGGGTCTGCTGGGAGCCTCACCTAGCCCAGGCAGGCCCCTCGAAAGGCCTCTAATCCCCTGCAGAGGAGAAATTGAGGCTGGAAGGGCAGGTAGTGGGCCTCGGTCCTACCCGGCTTATGGCCTCCCTGTGCCTGTCACCAGCAGGGGCCCCTTACTGGACGCGGCCCGAGCGGATGGAGAAGAAGCTGCTGGCTGTGCCGGCTGCCAACACCGTTCGTTTCCGCTGCCCAGCCGCTGGCAACCCCACTCCGTCCATCACCTGGCTGAAGAACGGCAAGGAGTTCCGAGGCGAGCACCGCATTGGGGGCATCAAGGTAGGCCTGGCAGGTAGGCTGGCATGGGGTTGGGGGGCCGGGCCTGCCGCCCTCACCACCACGTCTGCCCGCAGCTGCGCCACCAGCAGTGGAGCCTGGTCATGGAGAGCGTAGTGCCCTCGGACCGGGGCAACTACACCTGCGTTGTGCAGAACAGGTTCGGCAGCATCCAGCAAACCTACACCCTGGACGTGCTGGGTGAGGCCCCTGGCCACCGGGGGTGGGGGGGCGCGGGGGGTGCCCCGGCCGGCAGCCCCTGAGCCCCTGTCCATCTTGTCCCCAGAGCGCTCTCCGCACCGGCCTATCCTGCAGGCAGGGCTGCCGGCCAACCAGACAGCGGTGCTGGGCAGCGATGTGGAGTTCCACTGTAAGGTGTACAGCGACGCACAGCCCCACATCCAGTGGCTGAAGCACGTGGAGGTGAATGGCAGCAAAGTGGGGCCAGACGGCACTCCCTACGTCACTGTGCTCAAGGTGGGTGCTTCCCCCTGCTGGCGGGAGCTGGGACAGGGCGGGCACCCTGGCAGGGAGGAGGTGGTTGGGGCAGGAGCGGGTGGGGGGGTTTGGACCAGTGGGGGCTCTACTCGGCTGGGCCCTGCCCTGCCCTGGAGTTGGGGGGGGGTGAGTCCCAGCTTGCCTTCCTACGAGTTCTCAGGTCCCCCTGTCTGCCCCTAGGGGTTCTTGGCCCTGGAAGCAGGCTTGCAGAGGGCTCCTGGGGTGGGCTCAGCTCCAGGCCCCAGCCGGCCCATGGCCACTGAGACCACCGAGCACCCGCTTGGGTCTGGGAGACTGGGCACTGCTCCCGGAGCTGGGAGGGCCAGGGGCACTGGGCATCGTCCATGTTCTGAGGGGCTTGCCACCCAGCCTGCGACGTTGGGCCTCAGGGCAGGACAGCCTCCACTCTGTTCCCAGGGCCCCGGGTGGGGGCCGCCTGCATCGGGGCAGTTGCGACACTGGCAGCCCAAAGAGAAACATCTGTTTAGAGACGAGACAGGCCGACGGGGGCGGGGAGCAGGGGCTCCAGCTGCCGAGTCCAGACCCAGCTGGGCGAGGCTGGCTGGGCCCGTTGGGTGGTGTCTCAGCACTGGGGCCAGCACATGAGCTGCCCGGTGGGGCACAGCAGGCCCAGCCTGGGCTCTGGGGGTGGGGGGCAGGTGGGTGCGCACCAGCCTTTCGGAGCCTCCTGGGTGCCTGCCTGAGCTGTGCTCTGGGCTGGGGAAGGTGGATGTGGGAAGGTGCACCGTGAAACCAGTCTTCTGCGAGAGGTGCCCGCATGCCTCCTCCAGGCAGCCTTCCAGGCAGGCCCAACCCCATTTGTTCCTCAGGGGCCTCCCACCACCCGCCTCAGAGCCTCGGGGTCAGGACTGCCCTCCCGGTGGGGTCTGGACCTGTGCACAGCCCCTGCGGGCCGGCCAGGTGGCAGCGGGCGTGCCTGAGCGGGGTCTCTTGTCCCCGCAGTCCTGGATCAGTGAGGCTGTGGAGGCTGACGCGCGCCTGCGCCTGGCCAATGTGTCCGCGCGTGACGGGGGCCAGTACCTCTGTCGGGCCTCCAATTTCATAGGCGTGTCTGAGAAGGCCTTTTGGCTGCGTGTTCACGGGCCCCCAGCAGGTAACAACTCTGTCCCACGCCTGCCTGGCACGCCGAGCTCCAGCTCCAACGCCTGGCCCCGCGCCCACTGCACGCCCCGTCCTGCTCGCTCCCTGCCCCGCTGCTCGCCCACTCCACGCATGGTCTCCGCTGCAAGGCTGGCCCCTCTGGCCTCCGTGTGACTGCCTGCCTGGAGCCATGCAGCCTGCTGACCCTGCCTGTGCCTGTGCCAACGCCCCTGCTGGCTATCAGCCTTGTCGGGGCTGTGCCCCTCTGCCTGTGGACACTGCTTTCCTTCCCGCCTCCATGGCACCCCCCAGCCCGCTGCCTGCTCACTTCCTGTCTGCCCCCATCCTGTGGGCCCCCCACCCAGTGTCCGTGCTAACCCCGTACGCTGCTGGCCGCGCGCCTGGTGCTCTCGTGGGACAGAGGACTCGCCGGTGAAGGGACTGGCTTCGGGCTCGGTGTGGACGCGTGCGGCGGAGACCCTCGGCCACCGTGGCGGTGGTGTGGTGGCGGCTACGTTTTCCTTGCAGCCTGGCTGGTCATCGCCTGTGGACTCTGGCTCCGGTGCCGCCGGTGGCTGGCGCTCGCCTATCGCGCTCTGTTCTTTCTTTGTAGACGGCGGGCGCTAACACCACCGACAAGGAGCTAGAGGTTCTGTCCTTGCGCAATGTCACCTTTGAGGACGCGGGGGAGTACACCTGTCTGGCGGGCAATTCTATCGGGTTTTCCCATCATTCTGCGTGGCTGGTGGTGCTGCCAGGTACTGGCTCCTGCTGCTGCTTGCTCTGCACCTGTTCTCTGGTCGCTGGCTTGGGACACACCAATGCTGCCAGGGGCAGGTGGGGGATCCTGAGGCTCACGGCCACCATGCTTCATGCCAGGCCCACGCCTAGGATGGGATCAAAGTCCTCCTGGCCCTGTCCTGGCCCCAAGAGGCCCCCACCGGGTCCCCACTCCCAGCTGGGACCCCACAGTCCGTGTGGCAGCTTTGGCGTCCCCCTGGGTTGCGGGTGTGGGTGCTGCTGGTTCCACTGGGCTCCACCTCTTGGGCGTTTCTGGCCACAGGACCCTCACGGAGTGGGGTGTCGGCCTCAGCACCCCGCCCGGGGCTGAGCACCCTTCCCCTGCACCCACTGCGCCTGTGGCTCTGGGCAGCCGTGGGCCCATGGGGGCTCACCTGCAGCTAGGCCAGGCCCCGATGTCCGTGTCTTTGCAGCCGAGGAGGAGCTGGCGGCGGCGGGCGAGGCAGGCAGCGTGTATGCAGGCGTCCTCAGCTATGGCATGGGCTTTGTGCTCTTCATCCTGGTGGTGGCCGCCGTGACGCTCTGCCGCCTGCGCAGCCCTCCCAAGAAGGGCCTGGCGCCCACCGTGCACAAGGTCTCCCGCTTCCCACTCAAACGACAGGTAACAGAAAGTAGATACCAGGTTCCGAGCTGCCTCTCTGCCTGCCGCGGCTGCCCAGGCTCCCCCATGACCTGCTCTCCTGGGTTCGTGCTCCTGGGCTCCCTGTGCTGCTGAGGGCCTGGGACTCATCTCTGCAGAGGGCGGGCCGTCCCTGGGGCCGCACCCTGCCCTGCCCCTCCCCCTGTTGTGCGGCCCTATGGCGCCAACCTGCCCCTGCCGACCCAAGCAGGTGTCCTTGGAGTCCAACTCATCCATGAACTCCAACACGCCGCTGGTCCGTATCGCCCGTCTGTCCTCTGGGGAAGGCCCCACGCTGGCCAACGTCTCTGAGCTTGAGCTGCCCGCCGACCCCAAGTGGGAGCTGCCCCGGGCCCGGTCAGTGGGGTGCCCGAGCGCTGCATGTGTGCTAGGGCTGTGACCCAGCGAGGGGTGGGGGCCTACACAGGGTGGGGCCCCCAGGTAGGGGAGGCCATCATTCAGAGACCCGATGGGAGTCATGTGGGAATCAGGGTGTCTGTTGGATGTGGGTCTGGTGGAGGAGACTGGGCCTCGCAAAGGTGTTCTTGAGATAGGGGTGATGGGCGAGGCCCCACCCCCTCCAGTGCTATGTGGGGGTTGGGGGGGCATGGCAGAGGGCTAGAGACCAGAGGGGCAACGACCTTCATCCTTGTGAGCATGGTCTCGGGGGTGAGTGTGGAAGGCTTCCTGGAAGCGGTGGCACTGGGCCTCTAAGGCTGCTGGGGTGGGGCTGAGTGATAGGAGTGCTTACCACCACCGTCTGCCACCAGGCTGACCCTGGGCAAGCCCCTTGGGGAGGGCTGCTTCGGCCAGGTGGTCATGGCGGAGGCCATCGGCATCGACAAGGACCGGGCTGCCAAGCCCGTCACCGTGGCCGTGAAGATGCTGAAAGGTGAGAGAGGCAGGTGGCAGGGGCCCTGAGCTGGGTGGCTGGGGCTGCACTGCCTGACAAGCTGTCCATCACCACAGACGATGCCACTGATAAGGACCTCTCAGACCTGGTGTCCGAGATGGAGATGATGAAGATGATTGGGAAGCACAAGAACATCATCAACCTGTTGGGTGCCTGCACGCAGGGCGGTGGGTACACACAGGGTGGAAGGGTGTTGGGGGCAGCCGGTGCTTGCAGGGCGGCGGGTGCGCACAGGGTGGCAGGTGCTGCAGGCAGCCCCCTGAGGTGCCGGTGCCCACAGGGCCCCTGTATGTGCTGGTGGAGTTTGCAGCCAAGGGCAACCTTCGCGAGTACCTGCGTGCCCGGCGGCCCCCGGGCACGGACTACTCCTTCGACACCTGCCAGCTGCCAGAGGAGCAGCTCACCTTCAAGGACCTGGTGTCCTGTGCCTACCAGGTGGCGCGGGGCATGGAGTACCTGGCCTCACAGAAGGTGAGTGGGGGTGGAGGGCAGTGGCCTCTGGAGCAGTCCCGGGGGTCGTGGCCAGCGGGGTGGCTGCAGCCCTGACCTCCTGCCCCCAGTGCATCCACAGGGACCTGGCGGCCCGCAATGTGCTGGTGACAGAGGACAACGTAATGAAGATCGCAGACTTTGGCCTGGCCCGCGACGTGCACAACCTGGACTACTACAAAAAGACCACCAATGTGAGCCTGGCTCGGGGTGGGCAGGGGGTGGGGGCGTCCAGGCAGGAGGGCACCTGGCAGCCAACCTGCGGCTTGTGGCTTCCTCCTCAGGGCCGACTGCCTGTGAAGTGGATGGCGCCCGAGGCTTTGTTCGACCGTGTCTACACCCACCAGAGTGATGTGTATGTGGCCCCCAGATCTCAGGTGGGGGGTGGGGCTGCAAGGGGCCCAGAGAGCAGGGCACGGCCAGGGGGGCTCCAGGGGCAGGCCTTGGTCCCCAGCTGGAGTCCCTGGGCCTTTCGGTCTTACGCCCTGCCCCCACCTCAGCCAACTGAGGAGCTTGCCTCCAGTGGGAGGCTGACAGCGCTGTGTGCCCCGCAGGTGGTCCTTCGGGGTCCTGCTCTGGGAGATCTTCACCCTGGGGGGCTCGCCGTACCCAGGCATCCCTGTGGAGGAGCTCTTCAAGCTGCTGAAGGAAGGTCACCGCATGGACAAGCCAGCCAACTGCACACATGACCTGTGAGGGGCCCCTGCCCCAGGCGGGGCTGGGGAGGTGGGGCCCTGGCCAGGGTTGGGCAGGGTGGTCGGGTAGGCGGCTCATGGAGTGCCCCCCCCCAGGTACATGATCATGCGGGAGTGCTGGCACGCGGTGCCCTCACAGCGGCCTACCTTCAAGCAGCTGGTGGAGGACCTAGACCGCATCCTCACAGTGACATCCACTGACGTGAGTACTGGCCCTGCTCTGGGGCACCGGGGCTGCCAGCAGGGGGGCGGGGCCCGGGGCACTGATGTGAGTGCCGCCCACCCGCAGGAGTACCTGGACCTGTCGGTGCCCTTTGAGCAGTACTCACCAGGCGGCCAGGACACCCCCAGCTCCAGCTCCTCGGGGGATGACTCCGTGTTTGCCCACGACCTGCTGCCCCCAGCCCCACCCAGCAGCGGGGGCCCGCAGACGTGAAGGGCCCCCTCCCGCAGGCCGAGCCCCCACCAATGTGAGAGTGGGCCCCAGCCCACTGTGCTGCTCTGGGTGTGCCACCGACCACTGGGGCCAGCAGCCCAGGCCTGAAACCTGGCCCGGATGGATGGACGGGCAGACAACTTTGCATCTGCGTGTGTGAGTCTCCAGGCACCCGGCGTGGGGTCCCTGGGGTGCCTGGCCTGCTGTACAATGACCTCCTGGCCACTGTGCCAGCAGCACCAGGAGACAGAATGTAGAATGTAAGGGGCTCCTCCGGAGGGCCCGCACTGCCACCCCCAGCGAGCAGCTCCGGTCTTTGGCATCCTCCAAGTGCCCCGGCTGAGCCTGCAGGGAGGGCCCCTCGGGGTGTGCCTCCTCCCACCCCTGCAGCACCTTGTGCCTGGGGGTGAGCGTCAGCACAGAGCCCCCCAGGCCCTCCTCCCCCACTGTCCCTCTGCGACTGAGATTACGGGTACCAGAAGGCAGGAGCCTTTAACTTCTATCCAAGAGGTTTATTCCAGAGATGAGTGTACGTTTCTGTAAGTAGATGCTGTGTATGGTACACATACACATATATAAATGTCTATCTGGAAGGAGAGAGGCTCCCGGGACACCTGAGGCCCAGGCCCTGGAGGCTTGGGCCTGTGCAGCGACTCACACACACAGGGACCACCAGGGTGGGGGTCGGGGCTTTCCCAGCACCACAGTTTTGTTTTAAAAATTGTACCTGGACCTGTGTATTTGTAAAGCTATTTATGGACCCTCAGGCCTCAGGCCTGCCCCCCTACAGCTGTAGTATTCAGCCTGCCACACAGCTGTGGCTTAAGTCTTAACTTATTAACAGCCAAGAAGGTTTCTGCCTTGTTTGGGGGGGGGGGGCGCTGAGGGTGTGCCCGGCCCTAGGCACCCCAGGCCACACCCCCAGGCTGGAGCAGCCCCTCACTCCACAGGGTAAATTGTAGCGTGAGGTCACCCCAGCGAGGATGCCTTTCCTTTGGCTTTCTTTTGCAGGGGAATTCAGTTTCTATAGGGTTTTTCCTTTAGGAGATTTATTTTTTTGGACTTCAAAGCAAGCTGGTATTTTCATACAGTTGTAATTGCCATGCGCTCTGGGCAGGGAGGCAGCTTCCCGTGGGGCCCAGCCCTGCACACAGGTTCAGATGTTATTAGATGTTACAAGTTTATATGTATCTATATATATAATTTATTGAGTTTTTACAAGATGTATTTGCTGTAGATTTAACACTTCTTACGCAATGCTTCTAGATTTTTTATAGCCCGGACTGCTACCTTTCAAAGGTTGGGGGAGAGTGAGCCGTGAATTCAGTTTTGTTACTTTTTGTCCTGTTAACGCCCGGAGTTCGTGTGGCTGCTCTCTGCTTGTCAGGGGGCAGGCTGGTGGGGGCCTGGGGTGGTCTGTTCTCAGCCCCCAGCCTTGTGGGGACCAAAGGTGTCACCCACAAACTGGCAGACGTGCTTTCCAAAAATAAACAATGATTCACTTCAGAGCCTGCTCCAAGCTTTCTGGTCCCCAGCCCCTCTGTGATTCCAGGCAGCTTCACATCCTCACTGCCCCACCTGGGACAGGCCCTGCCTGCCCTGAGGAGGGGGTGACCAGCTGTCACCGCACCAGCACAGGCGGGGTGGCCCCCAGGATGGGATGGGCCAGGCCACCTCCATCCCCTCCCCCTAGAGTTTCCAGCCCTGGCCTTGGATGGGACCAACCCTGGGCACAACCAGTGTGAGGGCTGGTATGTCCAGCTGGGGCCTGACGTTGACAAGGCCGAGCCTCAGCTTGTGTCACTGATGGTCTTTGTTGCCCAGGTTTCAGAGGATCCCCAACACAGAGTGCAGACACTCTGGTGTCCATGGTGAGGGATACTGAGTGAGGAGGGGCTGTGGGCCTGTCCAGTCCCCAGCTACCCCAGCCATACAGTCCAGGTGGGTACTGAGGATCATGTCCTCAGAACTGGTTCTGTAGCCTCCCCCTTTTTGCCCCACTCCTGGCATCTGTGGCAGGGGCCCCAAGGAGCCACATGTGAGCAATGTCTTCACCTAGTGCCCTGAGCCAGCCAGACTCCAGGAGACCACCGTGTGCTCTGGTAGCCACACTTCTGCTCCTGGCTGCCCTCCTGCTCCCCGCCCCCAGTGGGGCTGGTACACTCCTCTTGGGCTTCACCTGTGTTCGTGCACTGCCCCACTCCAGTGATGTCAGGTGGGAGAGGATGTAGAGCAGGGCACCCATGTGGCAGTGCTAGGGAGTAAGTCTAGGAAGGCTTCCTGGAGGAGGCAGCAGTGCTCAGGTCAAGTGGGGAGATGATGGATTTGGGGACAGGTGCCACACAGATGAGAGCGAATCCCAGTACCCAGTACCACCCAGGGCTGGCTGGCCCTCCGGACTCCGCTCTGCCTTGTGACCTGGGATGCTTCCTTCTGGCCCCTTCCTACCTCTTGTTGTCATGAGGGACTCAGCTGGGGCAAGAGCTGCTGGGCCCTGTGAACTTGCACTCTGGCTTCTTAAGAAATTCACTCCATTTTGCTGTGTTCAGTTCACCCATTTTGGTTCCAGGTAACAGGTGTGGCCCAGATCTTGACCCCACTTGGGGCAGTGTTCTGGCACCAGGTCCCCAGACACTCACCTCCAGCTCCCTGGGGACAAGTGGGGACAGTGCCCGGACCGTGGGGAGCACACCCACCGCACCCGCTGCGGGCCCAAGCCTGAACCTGGAGGTGGCTTGATGTGGGCCAGAGGCGCCCTCTAGTGTCAGAGGGACTGTGTCCTCGCGGCACCCTATTCTCTTCGGCCAGGCAGCCTCGGCTGGCTTGCTGTGGGCTCATGACACCTGGATCCTAACCGCTGTGGTGATGGCCTCCTGGGACACTGGGCAGGGTGGAGACCTTGGTGGGGTACTGTCAGGGCAGATTGCAGACAGGTGGGCACAGACTGCTTGGTCCCCAGGCCTCCTGTCTCCACCAGCTCAGCTCCCCCTCTGGTCCCTTCCTCCACCTGCCTGGCCTCACCTCCTGGGCCCCACCCTCCCCTCCCTAGTCCCCACCTTCCCCCTCCAGCCCTCTTCCTGAGGGGGCTCACCTGGCTCTGGGCTGGGGTGGCCCTCGGAATTTGGTTCACAGCCTGTGACTTCCACCTGCCTACCCCACCAGGCTGGACACTAACCAGATACCCACGTCCTGTTCCCAGGTGGAGTGAATATGTTCAGACGTGGCTACCCAGGTGTTCAGGTGGAATCTCCACACATAAAACCAGACACCTGTCCCCAATAAGTATTTTCCCCTGGACTTGTCCACGTATTCATACGTTCTTGTATGCGCCCTGACCGGGAATCGAACCTGCAATTTGGCGTATTGGGACAGTGCTCTAACCCACTGAGCAACCTCGCCAGGGCAGGATGAGGCCATTTTAAGTCAGGACCCTACTGGTGGCCACTTGGCGTCCAGGCTGGAGCTGCCCCTGCCCTGCCTCCCTCTGTTAGCAGCTGTGAGGAGACCACAGCCAATGGAAGGCCTGCTTTCCTGGACACGCTGGTGGCTCCTGGGGGCTGGGGGGTGGGCAGTGCTAGGGCACAGAGCCTGTGGCCCACACCTAGCTCCTGCGCCAGTCCAGGCGGCCATGGGGGCTGCAGGGCAGGCTGGCTGGGGTGGGCAGGGCTCTCCTCGCAGAGCTTCCCAAAGACAGGGCAGGGCTGCACCCCTTCTAACCCTGGACTCCCACAGCGGGAGACTGGTCTTTGTCTCCCCTCGCCACTCTCTGCTGTTGTCCACACTTGCTCTGTGCTGGCCTTGGCCAGGGGCGTCCTTTCGGGTGGGCTGCTGTGACCCTGGCTGGCCCCACCTTAGCGGCAGTCAGCCTGCCCGGAGCCCTGTGCCTTCAGGTGGCCTTGAGTCGGGACGTGGTGCAAGTGCAGAAACCAGCCCCGCCCAGGCCTCATGCCCTGCAGTGCCTGCTGGGGCCGGGCTCAGGTCCCTGCCCGCCCACGGACTCACACACCTGTGCGGGGCCGCCGGCTAGCAGGGCCTGGCCTGAGGACGGACCCACAGTGAGAGCCTGGCCCACACGCCAGGGGTCTGGGCACCTGCTGGAGGCGTCCTGACAAGGCTGGGTGGGCACCTAGGCACGGCAAGGGCTGAGGCCACAGCTGGACTTGGGGACAGTGGCCCTTGGACAGGGTGCTAGCTCCTGGCAAGGTTACAAGCAGCCCACACATCCCCCAAGGAGCCTGGGGGCAGTGCAGGGCGAGGCCCCCCGAGACAGGGCAGACACGTTAGGGTGTGGGGCCTGTCCACCGAGGAGCTGAGGGGAGACCAGCAGTGCCTATCCTGCCTGCCACTGAGACCCCCTGTTGGATGGTGCTCTTGCCAAGCCTCAGCTCTTTCCCTAGGGACGGCCTGCCAACAGCCCTCGGCTCTTTAGGGAGCAGGCTGTGGGGAGACGAGCCCACCTCCTCCATGACACTGCCCACCCCTGCAGTGGTGGCTGTACCCTTGGTCATCATCATCCCGGAGACCAGGGGCTCTCAGTCTTTTGGAACAGAACTGTGCCCTGCTGAGTGGCGGACCCCCAGGTCCAAGGCACCCACTGAGGGGTAGGGGGCCCGGTCAGGCAGTGACCACCTCACCAGCCAGACAAAACAACCACTGTGTGGCACAGGTCACCAAGACAACGCTTTATTCAGCCCCCTCTGTACATCGGACTGGGTGTCCAGGCACCAGTACAGCAGCCATCTGGGGGACACGGAGAGCCAGGATAAACAGGGCACACAGAGTGGGGACGCGCAGGCCTGCACACTGGAGGTGGAGGGTCCCAGCACCGTCCACACCCACGGCTGATCACCAGCCCCTCCTGTGTGAGGCCGGAAGCAGCCTAAGCCACACAGCAGTCCTAAAGGCAGGTGCCAAGCAACCAGGGCTGTCCACCTTGATCCTGGGCTTCACTTTGAGCTGTTACAGGAACATTAATTTGATGCTTTAATTAAAAACATTATTTCTTAACAAGGTGCTTAACGCAAGTGGATCTGGGGCCCGTGGGAGACATGTGGCAACACAGCCAGTGCACACAGGGCCCAGGGGGCTGCATGCTGGCCCTGTGCTCCACAGCCCCCGAGGACCACGGCCTGCGGGTTAACCTTCACTGAGACGCCTGCCTGTATCTGAAAAACCCCCGACTCTGGTTCTCCAGAACGACCGCGGCAGCAACGTGCCCACTCCCTGAACTCTGCTGAGAAGCAGGCGTTCGCGTGGAAGACATCCGTGCTGAGCATTCCTGTCTCATTCCCCAGCAGGTGCAGGCGCCAGCTCCTGTGCGCACGGACTGCTGAGCACATGGGCAGCCCGCACAGCCACCTCCTCGCACCCTCGCCCCATGAGGCTCTCCTTCCCGGGCCCACTGGTTTCTGTGCTGGCCTGGATGCCTGTCCCCACCATGGTGAGGGGGTGGAGGACAGTGAGAGCAAACATAAAGATGGGTGGGGGCAGGGTGCAGATCGTGCCAGCCTCACGACTGGAGGCGGCTCCAGCCAGCAGCCCCTGCAGCCCCGGGCACAAGGTTCCTCCTTGAAGCTGCAGACGACTTGGGAGGGCAGCAGAGGGGATGCACAGGGCACCTGGCCAGGACAAGGACAGCTGGACATCAGGCCACAGAAACACACGAGACAAGGCACAGACGCAACGGAAGCACCCGCAGTGGACTGCCAGGGCTGTAGGGGAGGCTCCCGCCTGAGCACACACCCCCGTCTCTGCCTGGCAGGTCTCAGGGGACAGCGAACGGCTTCAAGTAGCTTAGAAGCTGTCACTTCCGAGTCTCCCTGCTCCTCTCCGGCTGAGCTGCTGCTCTGCTCCCGTCTTCCACGTTTGGATTCCCCTAGAGCAGGGGCATCAGACTCATTTCCACTGGGGGCCACATCAGCCCTACTGCTGCCTTCAAAGGGCAGAGTGTAATTTCAACTCTTTCAGGAGCTGCACTGTACATTTATGCAGTCCTAAAATTATTTCAGCTCTTTGAAGGAAACTGTGAGGCTGATGTGGCCCCTGGTGGAAAGGAGTCCGACACCCCTGCCTTTTCTAAAAGAACATTCTTGGCTCTGAGGGGCAGGTCAGACAGAACTGAGGCCACGGGAAGCCTGGCCCTCCCCGCCCCTGGGCAGCGGCCCTGCCTGAGGCTGCAGGGCACCAGGGCTGCACCCCGAGCCTTCCTGCAAGCCCCAGGGTGCTCCCCATGAGGCCAGGAGTGGCCACCAGCCTGCCCCTGGGGAAGGAGCTGGGCTGGGGCAGTGGAGCTGGGGGCCATGCAGCCCTCAAGCGGCAGGGCTGGATGGGCCAGGCCCTGCGGGACATGGGACATGGGCATCTGCTCCAGTTGACCAAGAGGACAGCGAGGTGCCACCAGCTCAAGTAGGAAGCGCTCTGAAAGCCACCGCAGCACGATAAATCACTCAGATAGAAACAGTTCATTTTCAGGGCTTCATTGGCACCCCGGCCCCACTTTACATCTGGGGCCGTCGTGGGGGTTGGGGGGGCTCTGTGCTTGTTAATCGGCACAGGATCAGGTGGAAACAAAGGTTGATTGAGAAAGGGCTGACCCAGAGCTGGAAGCCTGCACGAGACATCGACGCCCCTGCCAGAGTCTGACCCCTCAGGGCCGCCGTGGGGTCCAGGAGTCTCCTCAGCAGTTGGGTCTCAGGAAGCACGCCAGCAACCCTGTTGACACTGCATCTCAGGTGTCTGAGCCTGCCAACCAGACGTCTGCCCCTGGGCCGAGGGTGGGCCGGAGTCCACACGCAGGTCCTCACCTCCCGGGACGGCCACAGTGAGGACGCAGACACGGTTCCCGGGGGGACTCAGGGATTCCAGGCTGAGTCTTCGTGGAATGGTGAAAATTAAGTTACTTGATGATGGACGTTTCTGATTTATTCCAGACAAAACATTAGTCGTGTCCCCAAGGATCACCTCACAGCAGCCAGGGCCAGGCTGCAGGTGGCTACCCCTTCACCTCGGCTGCCTCCTTCTCTGCCTTCTCCTTGGCCTTCTCCTTCTCCTCCACCTTCTCCTCCTTCCCCAGCATCGCCACAATCTCGGCCACCTGGCTGGTGGAGATGTGAATGTCTTCTTTGTCCACCAGCTCGATCACCTGCACAGGGAAAGACAGGGACTCGGGTCTGTTTTCCTTGATTACCGGGCTGAGGCGGCCACTGGTGCTCAACACTGCACTGGCCCACCAGGGGCCCTGGGGTCAGACCCTGCCTCCCAAGAGGGCCAACAGGCTCCAAAGCCCCCAGTGTATGGGCCACCAGGGGGCACGGTGCATTTCTGGGCCCTAGACTGCAGGAACACATCCTTGTGGGGCCTGGCCGTAGGGGCTGCACGTGCTAGGGCTGGTCCCCACCTGGCCTGTTGGGTACCACGCCCAGCTCTGGGCTGCTGGTACTCCTCTTCTGCGGGGGCTGCCCTCCCCACACCCTCACCCTTGGTCCCGGCCCAGGCCCTGTCCCCACCTTGACAAGGTCATTGATATTGATCTTGCCATCCTTGTTCTCATCCAGTGCTGAGGCCAGGCTGACGAGCTTGCTTTCCGGAATGTGCTTGATTTGCCTCATGGCACTGATGAGCTCGCTGACGCTGATGACAGTCTCCCTGGGAATGGGGAAGCCTGCATGGGGCACCGTCTGCACCCACAAGCCCAAGGCTCCCAGGTCAGCCCCGCCTTCCTGTGAGCATGCTCGGCCAGCTGGGACACCTAGAGCAGCCCCCTGAGAGCCCTGGGCAGTCTCCCTCAGGCCTGTCTACACCAGGGGTACTGTGGTGGAGCTGCCTCCAGACCAGGGGAGGCAGGGAGCCTGCACAGCACAGCAGGCAGACCCAGGAGACAAGGTGGGCCTTGCCTGCAGGTGAAGGGCTGGCACCCTGAGGACAACCCAGAGCCTGGTCCCTGGGGTGCTGAGGGTCAGCTACGACCGCCTGGGAGGGGGAGGCAGCTTTGTTCTGGGCGGAGGCAGTCCTGGTGCCCACGCCCACACTCACCCTTCGGGTGAGCCTGGGGTGGCTGCGCCCAGCTTGCCGGCCTGCTGGTCAGCCTCCAGCTGCGCCAGGAGCCCGTCGATCTGCCCAATCATCTGCTGCACCCGCTTGGTCAGCCGCTTGCTGGCTTTGGACTCTTCCACTTCCATCTCTTTGCCACTCTTCGAGAGCTCCTTCTTAATCTCTTGCAAGTCCTAAGGAAAAGTTTATTTTGTTGTAAAAAGATTGTCTTAAAAATATTTACAATGAAGTTTGCCCTTCAATTAATCCAAACCAGCGCCCAATGGCAAGGCGCTGCAGCCTGTGCCGGAGAAGTGCCGACCCCGCCGCAGGGTCGCCCCATCCAGCTGGGAGCACAGGTGTGCTCTGGTCCCTGCAGACCCAGACCTTGTTATAGCAAGGGGAACAGGAGCTGTTTGGAACCTTGACTTTCCTATGTTACAGGAATAAATAAGTGGATGAAAGAATCAAGGAATGGAAAGTGTCTTTTTAGATTCCACGCCCCTTCTGCCAGGAGCAAAGAGGGCGGGGGGGGGGGCGGTGGCGGGGGGAGCATGGGAGAGGACGACGAGGAGAAGGCTGGGTTTCCGACAAACCCCCGGCTCCTGGTGGAGCCCAAAAGCAAAGGGCTGTGTCAGGGAAAAGTTGGAACAATGGTGGTTATTTTTACCAAGCTCAAAATTTGTCACCTTTTCCCAGCAGAGCTGTGAAAACATAGCTCTCTGAAGTCAGGTTAGGAAGTACTACCGATAAGTAAAAAAATGTTTCCATTAAAAAGAAAAAATCAGTCCCCACGAATGGGGCAATCAGGAGTGAGAGTGAGACTCCAGGTGCCAGCCGATGAGGCTCCTCTGCTCACACATGCACTAGTCAAAGGAACCCAAGACGAAGTGAGCGTGTTGCCCATGGGCCCTGGGCCCACCTCCGGGACACAGTGAGTGGCTGCAGTGGCTGTGCAAGCTTCTGAGTAAGACTCGCTCAGAACTCCTTTTCTCTCCAGTCGCCCTTCAGTGTCACACCTTCCAGCTTATCAAGTGTTTGACAGAGGTGCTACTAGAAACCAGGGGGCCAGCAGAAACAAGCGTCGCCTCTGGAGCAAACGCCCAGCACCCCAGCCCCGAACCTCGCTATAGTCCTGCACGTCCTCCTTCAGCAGCTCCAGCTCCTCCTTCTCCTTCGTCAGGGATGACTTCTGCTCCTTCAGTTTCGAACAGGCATCGCTGAGGAGGTCGATTTCCTCCTTGGTGATCTCCTCTCCCTGGGAAGGAGACAGAGCCAAGCCTGGGTGGAGGGGACCCCTTGAACCTGTGGCAGCCACCGTGCAGGGCGGCGTCCGGGCGGCGTCCGGGCTGCGTGCACAGGCCTCACCTTCTTCTCCTCAACAGGAAGTGTC
The DNA here is from genome assembly GCA_004027475.1 of Anoura caudifer. Classification (NCBI taxonomy): domain Eukaryota; kingdom Metazoa; phylum Chordata; class Mammalia; order Chiroptera; family Phyllostomidae; genus Anoura; species Anoura caudifer. Next base: position 347,849 of record PVKU01000643.1, on the reverse strand, counting down.
GCCTGACACGTGGATACTCCTGCGACCATCACCACCAAGGGAGAAGCATCTGTCCCCCCAGGCTTCCTGGGTCCCCTCCCTCCCACCCTGACCGCCTCCTGCTGAGAGCCTCGTTCGCAGCATAGGAACTCTGCACAGGAGGAACTCCACCTAACTGCTGCTCTGACGCCAAGGCCCCCCGAGTGTGTCCCCGTGACTGCAGACAGTGCAGGTCCCACCATTCTGGTGTCCCCACTGTCCTAGCTGTCCCAGTCCTCTGACCTCCCATGAGAGCTCCAGACTGACCGCGAACCCAACAGGAGAGAAGGCTGGGACTGTGCCGGTCTCTACCTGCAGAGCGGCTGGGGAACCAGCATCCTCCTGAGTCCCCGCACTTGGGGATGCAGAAGCCTCCATCTGCCTGGCTCCGACTCATGCCCACCGCATGGCAGCACACAGTGTGTCCGCCGCATGGGCAGCATTCACCATGTGGGTCTTGCATACCTATTTTCAAATCTGTCCCCAAATAATCCCTTTTTTTGATGCTACTGTAAATCACATGCTTTTGAGCCCTGGCCAGTGTGGCTCAGTGGATTGAGTACAGACCTGCAAACTGAAAGGTCACCAGTTCGATTCTCAGTCAGGGCATGTACCTGGGGTGTGGACCAGGCCCCTAGTGGGGGAAGTCAGGGAGGCAACCAATGGGTGTATCTCTCACACATCGATGTTCCTCTCCCCCCTTTCTTCTTCCCTTCCCCTCTAAAAATAAGTAAAACTTTCAATAAACAATGACATGCTTTTGAGGTGTACGATTTCTGATTATTCATTAGTAGCACAGAGACACATGCTGATTCTCAGGTCTGTGAACACGGACGGCCTCCCTTCCTCCTTGCTGACCGGCTCGGTTTACTTTCTCCCATCACCGCCTGGCCAGACCCTCAGCACAAAAAACAGGGTGGTGAGGGCGGGCAGGGTGCCAGCACGTCAGTGCGGGATCCCCGCGGGGCCCCCTGGGACGTTCCCCCCCCAGAGAACACGCGCTGGGTGGTCAGTGAGTCTCCTGCCCACGGAAGTGACCACTCACGGTGTCCTCCTACCCTGTTACCCCACGGACAACACAGACTGCTTTTCTGTTTCCTGCAGAAATCCCCACGGAACCGCAATGCGTCGCCCTCACCACCGAACAGCTGCCCTTGACTCGGTTGGCTGAGCCTCTCCAGCCCTGTGCTCCTCAGACACGAGCCTGGTTCTCTTGAGTCTGGTCTGGCCCCAGGGGACACTTGTCTCAGAACGAGCTGGGGACATGCCCTTCCCCCAGCTGCCCGCCGCACGCCTGCAGCCCCGCAAGGCCCCCCCAATCCACGTGAACGCCCCAGCACCTTCCCCAGGCAAGCACACAGAGCTGAGGTGGCATCCGTGGAAGCTTTTCAGCCATGAGCTGCACTTCTTGGCGGGGGTGGAACTGCTCTGCTTCTCCCCCTGAGGAAGCCCAGGTCTGCGGGGACCCACGGGTGCCCACACTTTAGTGCATCCCTTCAACAAATCCTTGCTCCTCACCGTCATTTCTCAAAGTCCATACTTCCTGCTAACACATCTTTGGCAGCCCTTAGCCCCAAGTTCTCCCGGGAGTTCGCACTGTCCTCTGATAGACTTTAACCCCAGGAAACACGGCGTGTCTGTGTGCAGACAGCAGCTGTCCCAGGCCCACCTACTGACCATGGCCCCTCCTCCTACTCCCGCCCCACACACTAGCCAGTCTCAACTTGGCCTGGCTGTCCCTACCCTGAAAGACAACCCTGGTATCTTTGTCCCTAACCCTGTGTCCCCCTGCCAAGCTCCCAGGCCCCCTCCCTCCCAGCCCAGCCAGGGTCCTCAGACTCCCCCCTTTCCTCAACGCTTCATCACACTGGCATCCATGTTTGTCTCCAACTGTCCCCCGGGCCGTGTCCCAGGAGTGGCCTGGCCTCTTTCTGGGCCTCACGGCTGTCAGCAGAGTGAAGCAGAGCCCCCCGCCCCTGGCTTATTCCAAGCCACACCAGTGTCCAAAAGCAGCCCCCAAGGCTCTGGACAGTCCCACCATACCCCACCAATGGCCACTGCCCCACACACAGCCCTGCAGGCCACAGCCCACCAACCATAAGGGCCCCGGCCTGGGGGCTTCTTCTCTTCTCATGAGGAGCCCGAACCGTCCTGAGGCCTCAGTTCCCAGCACTGCACCCTGCAGTTCCTGCCCACCGCTACTCCATAGCCTCCCCTGCCCAGGCCATGGACAAACCCACACTGCCTGTCAATAGTCCATCTCAGACGTCATCCCCCAGCCCCTCCCACAGCCTCCTAGCCTTGCTGTCCTACCCAAGCTGCCGTGACCATCTGGCCAGTAGACATCATCTCCCCACAGCGTGCCCTGAAGCTGCTCCGCCCACCAGGGAGTTGCAGACAGGAGGAGTCCCACTCCAGGAACAAGATGCACCAGGAGGGCAAGGACCCCGGAGACAAGCACCCCCTGGGTGTGCAGCACACCCCAGACCACCAGAGGTGACAGAGGATGACAGAAGATGGGCCTCCATGGAGGGACCACAGTGTCCCCTGCCACTGCCCCACTTGGCTGACGAGGGGCCCAGAGACCCACTTTCTCTGTGGGGGCCCTGCCTCTCAGAGCACACAGGGCCTGGAGCACCTGTGACTGGCAGCCCACCCTCCTGCGCACTGCCCGTCCTCGCCCTGCTACTCAGCTCTGTAGCTGCTTCCCTCCTGGGCGGGGGTGGGCACCACTCACCTGCACGCCTTGAAGGATGGGGGCGGTGTCCTTTAGGACCTCTGACGGCAGGACCACATCTGGCACTTCTGGCTGCAGCTCGACCACAGGCCTCCCAGGAGCAGCTTCCACCACTTTTGGCGCCACTTCCTTCTGAAATGTAGGCCAGGGTAGGCTCAGAGGCGGCTGAGTCTCATCTCCCCAGTGCCCCACCATCCCTGCCCCCACTGTGCCCTCACCACTTCAGGAAAACAGACAAGGCCCTGGGCACCAGTGTGAGGCAGTTTCTGCAGAAGCTGGAGTGGGACAGCCTCTGCCATCCTAGACTGCCCCCGCAGCCCCTCACCTGGGCCTCCGAGAGCCTCTGCAGCTCCTTCTCCTGGAGCTCCTGCCGGATGGCCGCCTCCTCCTGCAGCGTGGCCTCCAGCTTAGCCTTGTTGTCCACCTGCTCGCCCTCCACCTCGGCTACCTTCACCTGTGCCTCCTTCGCCTTCAGAGAGGGCATGTCCGGCAGTGAGCCAGGGCATGCCACCACCAGAGAGGCCCAGGCAACCCCCACCCCCACCTCCAACGGGCTGCCACCTGGCCTTCGGGGGGAGCAGGACGCACTGCTGGGAAACCCCTCCAGACCCCCGGGGACCCCCTTCCGCACTCCTCACAGGAGCCCTCGCTCTTCTGGGACAGGGCAGGCCCGAGAGGAGAGGTGAGTGGGTGGAACACAGGTGTTTCTGGGGTCTCTGCCCTTAGGGGCGTGGGTGACAGAAAGGTCCCCTGGCAAACGCACCACTATCTCCGGGAGGGTCTGCAATGTGGACTTGAGCTGGTCAGCAGGTGACAAGGTGTCTGGGAGGTACATGGCCCGGGACAGGATGAGCAGTGAGGTCGGGATCTCCTGGTGCAGGTGCAGCTCCAGCCACTGGAATTGGGAGTTTAAGACCCGGACTTACCTGCTGGCCTCTTCCCACCCACACCGGTGGCCTGGACAGGGCTCTGACCCTGGAACTTTGCTCTAGGCTGGTTCACTGCCTCGTTATGTGACTCGATGCCACCCCAGCCAGCTGAGCACAAGTGGCCAAAGGCCCTTGAGTTGGCGCCCCAGCAGCCAGACCTCAGGGCTTGGGAAATACCGAGCAAGAACAGATTCACTGCCAGCAAAGTCTTCCCTCCAAAATGGCCTGAAAGCCCCAAAGGTGGTATTTGTCAATTCACTCAACATTTGGGGTTTACACACCTACTGTGGGCCAAGTACCATATTAAGCTATTTTTTAAAAGACTTGATTTATTTTCAGAGAGAAGGGAAGAGAAGGAGAAACAGGGAGAGAGAAGCACCGGCGTGTGGTTGCCTCTCACGCAACCCCTACTGGGGACCTGGCCCACAACCCAGGCCTATGCCCTGATTGGGAATTGAACCCAATTCAGCCCTTTGGTTCGCAGGCCGTTGCTCAATCCCCTGAGCCGCACCAGCCAGGGTGACTTTAGGCTATTTTAGCGAGGAAAAGACAACGTTCAAACTGATGAGACAGACCCTGATGACGTCTGGACAAACACTGGACACAGGGCGATGACGGGAGGTGGCATTGGAGGACCAGGAGGGGACGCTGAGCAGAGGAAGGCGCCCGAGTAGGAAGAGGTGATAGCATTTGAACCCCAGGCCCTGAGCGAGCTCCATGAAGGCAGGCCCCACGCCAGGTGCATTGGTGCCTCGACTGACACAGGGCCATCAGTGCACAGAGCAGGCCACCAGGGGCCACATAGAAGATATAGCAGCCAGCAACAGGTCGAGAGGCAAGGACACACTGTGTGACAGACCACGTGAGTGTCGGGGACCGATGGGATGCGTGCCCGCCTCCATTAGGAGGATGTGTGGGCAGGAGGCGGACTGTCAGGCCCCTGTACACTTTCTACCTTCTGACGTGAAGAGCGAATCGCTATGAGTGCCGCCCTTCCAAGATCTGATGGTGTCGGTGGGCAGAGCAGCGCCCCTGAGCTGCCGAAGGGCCGAGTGCACTGAAGCCCAGTGAGGGACAAGCCTAGGTCTGAAAGGCAGTTAGCTGAGTCCTCCTCCGTGCAGAGATGAGAGAGGAAAGAGGCACAGTGGATGTTACCATCAACTACAAGCTGCTGAGAAGGATCGGAGCCACCTCACAGGACTGGGTCCGAGGCAGCCAGACACGGGCAGAGCCCACAGCAGACCTCCAAGCCCCAGGATGTACCCATCATCCCCTCCAAGCTGCCCCCATGAGCCTAAGCTGGGCTGATGCAGGGGGAGCCCCTCAGACCTCACTGAGTGGGGGGGTTCCCAGTTAGGCTTGCAACCACGCACCTGCTTCAGCTGGTCCCGCAGGCGATCCTCGGTGACGCCCAGGGCCCGCATGCCCCTCGCCCGGCACGCGGCCTGTAGCTCCTTGACGTTGAGGCTGTCCACGCCCTCCTCGGAGATCAGCTGGAAGACAGAGTCAGCGTGTCATTGTCTTGGAAAGCTGCTGGGGGTTCACGGTGTTCATGCCACACACTTGTGAACCAAGTGTCCCATTACAAGCCACTCTCCTAATATGCTTTGCCAAGTGACAGAGAAGCCGAGGCCTGGTCTCTGGTTTGCAGGGACAGTGCCATCCAACAGGGAGGGGGCTTGGGGGAGCGCAGGATGGCCAGGACCAACCCCAAGGTGAGTTTCGAAGCACACCTCCGCCCAGGCCCTGCCGGGGACGGGCCTGGGGCCTGTGCCTCGCCTGCCAGACACCAGCACGCGTCCTTGCCCCATAGCCCACCTTCACCGGAACCTGTTCAGTGTCTGCAGATGCAGGGCAGGGTGACCTTGAGGCTCCCAAGATGGCTCTGGGCCTCAGCCAAAGCTTCTCCCGAGCCTGAGGGAAAAGAGGGCCTTGGTGCACTGGGATGATGCTGTAATCAACTGAGCCACCCAGCCAGGACAAAGTTTCTAGTCCTCACCTGAAGACACTACTACAGGGTTTAGAGCAAGACTGACAGAGAAATGCCAACTGGCTGCCTCCTGGATGTGTCCCGACCAGGACCCGAACCTGCGCCCTTTCAGCGCACAGACGATGTTCCAGCTCACTGGGCCGCCTGCTAGCGCCATTTCTCTACCCTCACCCCTCTGCCTGCCTGGAGAGGCTGCTTCGACCACCAAGTGTGATTTGGAAGACACAGTGGGAGGGGCGCAGGGGGTTCCCCCGTGTTTCCTGCCGTGTGCTCCCTTCCAGCGTGCCACAGCTCCTGCCCCACCCCCTCTGCTCAGAGAGCCTCCTCCAGGTTCTCCCAGGTCCAGCCTGCTGGTGACACACCTCTCGGGCATTCTCCACCTGCCAGTGTCTCACATCTTCCACATTCCTAGGGTGCTGCTGCTGGATGGGATTCGGGGGGGGTTTTTGGCACAAGAGAGATCCTGTCCATGTCCTCTGGCCCTCGCGGTTCCTGACAAGAAACCTGCTGCTGTCCGCACCCTCTTCCCTGCAGGCAGGACGCTGTCCTCTTGCTGCTCTTGACCCTGCGCATGTCCAGAGGCATGTACCAGTCCGACAACGTGTCTCAATGGGGCTTCTCTAGGTCTGTCCTGTGTGAGGCCCCTCGGTGGCTGAAACTTACAGGCTTGTCTGCTACAGGATCCAGGAAGGGCTTGCTGTCTATCCCATGAGCACTTGCTCAGCTCAGCTCCACCCCTTCTCCTTCCAGAGCCCCCACGACCTGCCGGCAGCCCCGCACAGCCCTGAGGACCCTGGGCTCACACTGGTTCTTCACTATTTCCTCTCCGATGTGTAGGGGGTGATCTCTGCAGTTTCACATTGAAGTTCCCTGGCCCTACCTTCTGCCCTGTTTTCTATTTAGGATTGCATTTTTCGTGGAGCTTCCACTCGGTTCTCCTTCTTTGCTGAGAGGGAGTTTCCAGGCTGATGGCATCACTGCTGCGGAACTGGGTTGCGGCAGGGGCTCTGCAACTGTGCCTGGTGTCTCTAGCCTATCATCTTGGCACCGGCAACCACGGGTTACCACTTCCATTTGCTCTGGAATCCTTCCAGTTCTGGGCACAAGGGGACACTTCCTGCTGAACCTGGATGCTCTGAGTACTATGTTATAAGACTCGGGGTCTTACTCCAATCGCCTGGCTGAGCTGGCTCCCTCTGGCATGGCTCTGGCATGGGGTTAGAGGAAGACTTGTAATTGATGACATAGCATCAGTAGGTCCAATCTAACGGCCAAAGTTATTCACATCTCTCAAACAGCCCAGCTGTCATGGGTGCGTGAAAATCATATTTGAAATCCTCTGGCCACAAGCCGCAGCCTCTGTGTCGCACTTCCTGCCCCACCCAGAACGTCCCCAGCTGGCCGCTCCCACCACAAGAGCAATGAAGGCCAAGCCCTGGCCCTCTGCCTTCCCTCACTGCTGCGTCTGCTTCCTGGCCCTGGCCTGCCGAGGTCTCCTGAGGCCCCGAATGGCACTGTGGCCATTTCCAAGGAACCACAAATGACAGGCCCCTTTCATGGGCACTGAGCCCTTGGCACCACCTGAGAACCCTGGGAACTACACCCCAGGTGCCGAGTGCTGCTGTGCTCCTGCCAGGCTGCCCTCTGGGCCTCAACAGGCCCCCGGGAGAGAGGTACCAAGTTTCTGCTGGGAAGGGCAGGAGCACCTTGTTACTGGCCCCACCGGGCATATGACTCAACCCCAGTGGGGAAGGAGTGTCTTGGGACTGCCAAGTGGGGTGGAGGTGCCTAGCTGGAGTCTTCTGTACCACTGGGCGGCCCCGTCCTGTGCTGTGGCAGAGTGGGCTTTGCCCTTGTCAGCATCTGCAGCCACAAGGCTGGGACCTGTGGGTGCCAAGACGACCTGCTGCGTCAATCCTGGGGTCCCAGAGTCTCTTCTCCCCACGTCTCAGTCTCCTCATGTCTGCCTTCGCTTCCTGTCCGGGCACAGTGTGCCCGCTCCACCCTCTCGACCTCGGCAGTCTGGCTGCAGCTCCATCTCACTGGAGTCTGAGGCACTCAGTAGTAAAAGGACTTGCCAAAGGTCACAGAGCAAGTGAGCGGCGTGCCCCTGCACTGCCTCTCCTGAGGAGCGCCACACTATGGGCTCTCCATGAATCAGGGGCTGAGGCAACATCTGGAGGGCTGCCCCTGCCAGCCCCTGACTCCCCAGCAGAGCAGTGTCCCAAGCTCCCTCCCAGGGACAGAGTTCGCAGCGCACCAGAGACGAGTGCCCTGTCCTTACAGACCCTTCAGGATGACCTGTGAGTGCCACCTACGCCAAGGAGCAGCCCCCAGACCAGCCCCGCAAGGAACACCTAGGGAAGCCAGAGATGGCAGGACACAGCAGCCATGCACACGGAGCACCAGAGAGCTGAGACTGCCAGGGTTAGGGCACTTTTCTGCGGGCTAGGCCAGGCCAGCATGGAGCGTGAGCTGGCCTTCTGTGGGCCCACGGAGACCAGCGGCATGCGCCCACATGGAGCGGCTAAGTCCAGGCCTCAGGCCACTGCTAAGAGGCAGAGATGTCCCATCAAGCTAAGGAGAAACAGTATGTTAGGGGCTGCTGGGGCAGACAGGCCTGGAAGGCTACAGTCCTGAGAGGAGAAGCAAGGCCCAGGAACAACCCTGGTGCCCAGCATCAGGCTGAGCGGGCAGAGGTGAGGAGCTGGGTGAAGCCCCATGATGCAGCCGGGGAGCCAGGCTGTGCTTGTGCAGGGGCCGTGAGCAGAAGGGGCTTGTCAGGCAGGCCCAGCCCTGGTTCAGGCAATGGCCATGAGACAGGGCTTCAGGAGGAGAAAGGCACCACCCAGAACCTCTCTGATCTTTCAAACAAGATCTGTATTTGAAAAGACTCAACACTACAAACAAGCAAAACTGAGAGAGAAAACAAAGACCTCTATTTCATGCTGTTATTGGAATAAAAAGACACGAGCCAAGATTAACATGTTGAAGAAAACAGGAAAGACGGGACGGTTTTGTGAGAAATGAAATTTCTTTAAAAAAGCAAAACCCCGAACAGCATCCCCAGGACCGAAATGAGGGCAGAAATGGTTTAAGAGGAAGCAGACCAAGGAGGAGAGGTCAGAGATGGACAGCGCAGGAGGGCGTGGGGGTGCGGGGCCTGAGGGGTGGCGCCAGGCCTGTGGGTGGGATTCCCAAGGTGGCAGGGACCCTCCAATCCGGGATCGGGACAGTGGCAAACACAGACGCACCTGGTGCATCCCTGCTGTAACGTGGCCCAATTCCGAACACGAAACAAACCTCAGAGGCTTCCAGATGGACACCTTGGAAGGAATGCCAACTGGCCCCCCACCCTGCTGAACGGCAGCCTGGAGCTCTATCCCCAGCAAAACGCACCCTGAATCCAAAGGCAGATGAGACACCACACCACAGATGCTGGGAGCCGGCCCGAGACACCAGTTCAGGGCGGCCGTCTGGATGGAGACCACAGGCAGGAAGGCCGGGAGGTCACTGCTTATCGCGGGGACAAGGCAGCGCCCAGCAACAGCAGGAGGACACAAGCATGTGGAGAAGCCCTGGGAAGGAAGGGACAGCCCTGCCGGGAGCCGTGGGAAGGCTGTCACCTCAGGGGAAACTGCCAGAGTGATAAGGACCACGCTGACAGGGGACAAAGACACTGGACTTATCCACACGAGGAAAGGCAGGTAGTCAAGTGCCACCTGACGGGTGGGACAGACAGTGGACAAAACACTCCCCCAAAGGGCAGACGACAAGCGTGTGGCTGGAACACCAGACCCCGCAGACGCCAAGGCGAGAGGCGCTGCAGAGAAGGGCCCCTCCTGGAGGCTCTGGAGAAGGCCAAGCACATGGTGCGCTGGGCAGGGCCAGGGCTTGCTTTCGACTTCCTACCTTTTACTCAGGGGCTGAATTCCAGGTCGCTGTTTAAGGAAATTATCAGAGACCTTGGGCAAAAATCCATGCTAAAATAAGTTTACTGGAGTGTAGTTTAGGGTACCAAAAGACAGGCTAAAGCAGTAAGTTATGATGCACTCTTGTAATGAAGCATTAGGCAGACATTAAAATTCACCCTTTTGCCCAGGCCAGGTGGCTTGATGGGTTGAAGCGTCGCCCCTGCACACCTAAAGGTTGCATGTTCAATTCCTGGTCAGGGCACACACCTAGGCTGCAGGTTTGACTCCCCAGTCAGAGCATGTTGACGGCAGGTGGCACGACCACCGTCTCTCTCACACTGATGTCTCCCACCGTTTCACTGCACCCTGGCAGTCAGGGAGAAGCCATGGGGGCTGCACGGCCCAACACTGTCGGCCCCGGAGGCTCGCACACACATGTGGTGGGGACAGCCATGGTCCGGGGCCGGCGCACCACCAGTGACGCCCTCCTGCTGCCCAGGACAGCCCAGGGCCCTTAGGGAGGCCGCCCGCCCGTGCCCACCTTGTCGTCGGCCTTGATGGAGCGCAGACGCATGGTGAGCTGGAAGCGCAGGAAGTTGTTGGTGCCCATGGACTGCAGCTCCAGCAGCTTGCACAGTGCCACCAGCTGCGGCCGTGTCAGGTTGTCCAGCGTCAGCTCGTCCTCAAACAGCTTGGAGAAGCGCAGGATCTCCTCGTTGCTGGGCCTCTCCCCCGTCTCTCGGATCTGCCAGAGCAAGGGCAAGAGTTGCCCACGTGGAGGCCTGTTCCCCAGCATGCATGCACGCATGCACGCGCACACACACTTTCTCACCCCACACCGCCCCTCCCTGGGAGGAAGCAGGAGCAGGGTTGGGAGGGCCAGCTCCACTGGGTCCTCCCTCAGAGCAGCCCCTCAGACTCCACCCTCCTGGAGGCCTGGCCCACAGGGCAAGGCCAATGACCGCAGGAGGCCACAGGCACCTCACTGCCCACCAGCAGGCCCCACCCCCCACTCCTGCCTTGGATGTGGCTGTGACGCAGCCTTGGGGTCTGTCCTCAACTAGCCTGGCCTCCCAGCCTGTTGCAACTGCAGGTCTTTACATCTGTCATGTGCTAAACTACCCCCCAGGGGCTGCCACAAAGTCAGACACAGGCAGGTGAGTGGGTGTCAGGGGGTCATGCTCTCTGCAGAGGCTTGGCCTCACTGGGTGCCAAGGCAGGAGCCACCGCCCACCTAGGAGCGCCCCTGCTGCTACAGCAGAAAAAGGGAGAAGGGCAATGAGAGACACTCCCAGGTAAGGCAGGTGCACACAGGGCCCGTGGGCTGAGGCCAAGAGGGCTCCGGAGCATCAAGGCACCTTCTGGAAGAACACAGAGAAGTCTTTGGTGGCATTCCCCTTGGCTGCCTTGTTCTTCAAGGCCATCTCTTCAATGGTGTCCTGAAGAAACTTGGCCAGCTCCAGCTTGACCCGCAGCTCCTTCTTCAGCCTCTCCTCCTGCGGGGCAGACACAGGGCATTGCACTCGTCCCCCTAGGGCCCCCAGGGTGGGGTGCTGGAGCCTGCTCCCCCAGCTCCCAGTCCCATAGGCTCTGTGGGACCCGAGCAGGGCTGGCCAGAGCACACACACGGCTGGAGATGTGCGTCCCCAGAGCACCCGATAGAAACAGGAAAGCCTGCATGGCCAGGGACTGACCCAGGCCCCACCCCCACACATGGGCCTCAGGCAGGGCTTAAAGACCCAGGTCCAGAGAAGCCATGCTTTCAGATGCATTTAGGAGGGACAGGCCTGAGCCCCGGCACCTGGTGGACGCCCCTGATGCTGCACGGCAAACACGAAGGAGCACAGAATGTCACGGCAGCTGCTGCAGGAGGCTACCTTGCTGGACTGAGTCTCAAACGTGGACGGCAGCATGTTGGGGAAGAGCTTCACAGCAATGGGCAGGAGGAACTCCATGAAGGGCACCACCACGAAGACAAGGAAGGGCACCAGGCGGAAGAGGTCAGCGCAGATCCGGAGGAACTGGGAAGAGCAGTGTGGTCAGAGATCACTGGCAGGCCTGTGTGGCTGGGAGCCCCAGGCCCCCAGCAGCTCGAGGGGCAGCTCCTAAGGGCTACTGCCGTCTGCTATGGCCTGCAAGAAAGCTGGCCAGGAGCCCACTCCCTGCCTGGAGGGACCCCCGCCCCCAGAGGCACTGACCCAGGAAAGCAGCCTAAAGCCTCGGAGCAGCCGGGCCCGGGAGAAATGCCATGGAGGGTGGGGGTGGGGATCAAGGAGGCGGCGCGCCTTACCTGGCGGCGCTCACGGCGTGTCAGGGTGTGGCCGTTGAGGATGCGCCAGAGCATGCGTGCGGCTATCTTGGTGTCGATCCAGAGCAGGCGGAAGCCATGGTAGTAGTGCCGCAGCTCGTCCAGGACCCGCTGCCCCAGCGACTTCTTCACCGCCACCTCCGCAGGCGGGCTGTACACGGGGCCTCCCTCCTCCAGCTTCTTGTTCTTGTCCTTCAAGGACTTGAGCGACTTCTCCACCACGGAGTCGTCACCCCTTGGGGGCGATGAGTGCCAGCAGCGTGCAGGCAGGAACTGTGGCGTGGAGCCCAGCAGACCCTCGGAGCCCAGCACCCACTGCACTCCGGCCACCGCACCTGCCTGCTGGAGCCTTGGCGCCCGGTGGCCCAGGGGGTCGCCTCTGAAGCAAAAGTACTTGGGGTGCACGGGAGTGCAGCCCAGCGGAACATGCCTGGAAAAAGGGAAAGAGCGATGTCTCTGGCTAAAGGTCCCCCCACCCCCTGCTTCCTGCGCTGTGGTGTGGGGTGCCACTCCCCTCCAGAGCTGGGGTGAAGGAGCTGCCTGCATCCCAGGGCAGGGAGCGGGGGGCCCTCAGGTGGGCAGGATGGACACAAACACAAGCAGTGAAGGACCTGGGAACAGAAAGACCAAGGAGGGGGTCAGAGGCCTGTTCCCACAGACTGAGAATGGGAAGGTGGGGTGTGGGGCATGGTGGTCCTCTCCCTAACAGGTGACTTTTCTACAAAGAACTGCAGGTCCTGAAAATCAGCACAGATGCCCCAGTCGAGGGTGACCCAGACCCCTGAATCAGCTGCCCAAAGGCACTAGTGCAAAATGGCAGAAACCAAGAACCGCAGCCCAAAGCCCACATTCTCCCATCTACTCCACACAGGTGTCCCTGTCCCTGCAGCACCCAGGCAGGTCCAGGGCTCATTCTGGCCCGACCCGCAGCCCTGTCCTCCTAGCCCACGCCACTCCCAACTCCATTCCACACACTCTGACCTCCACTGGCTGGACTGGCCGGGAGGGCTGCATTAGGCCCCATGGGAAGCCACAGGGGTATCTGTAGGAGAGCACCTCAGAGCCCTCTCTGTCCACACTCTGAAGTCCGAGGGGCAGCCTGGGCCACCGGCAGCCAGAGCAGGCCAGCCTGCCCATCCTGGTCCAGCACAGCTGCACGCTTGGCAGATGCCCACACAACAGTCTGGTGAGGAGGGCATTGCGGCCTGAGTGGCTGCAGCACAGGCCGAGCTGCCCGCAGCACCTGGTGCCCAGCCAGAGCCCAGGGTCTGTGTTCACCGTACACGAGGCAAACTGGGACAGAGGAGCTGGCCCTTCTCTTTCAGTGCCAGTCTTCCAGGGACGGCGCCATCACCGGCACCCTCTCCCTGCAGTGCACAAACCCACCGCTAGGCAGCCACAGGCTCCCACGAACTTCAGAGGAATCGCAGCTCCTTCTCACCTGTCATCTCAGCACCTGGCTTGATGCCCACAACACAGACTGAGCTCCCGGGCAGACCATCCCAGTTCAACTCCAGCTCCACTACTTACTGCTGTGTGACCTTGGGAAGTAACTTAGTTTCTCTGTGCTTCACGAGTGTCCTTTATAAAGGTGTGTCCTACTACACTCATACACAAAGTACCCAGGATGGTGTCCGGCGCACAGCGACACCCAGCACAGAGATGGAAGCTATTTTCACTGCCCCATCAAAACCTTTCAGAAGCCACCGATCGGGGCTGGAAGAAAGTTGGAGGACGACTGGTGTAGCCGCCCCATTTGCAGAGCGGGTGCTGAAGGGTGAGCTCGCAGCCTGTGCTGGGCAGGTACAGCTGGCACCAGGCACTGCTGGCCCCTCACTGACCAGCCCCTACCAGCCTCTCTCCGGTCCTGTGGAGGCCCCTCAAACTCTCCCCACCTAATGGTCACGGGCCCACGGAGCAGGCTGCTCGGGCTCAGGCCACCCCCCCCAGCCACCTGTGGCTGGCAGACAGGCTGCAGCCCTAGACCCACCTCAGCTCTCGGTGCAGTGAGGACAGTGCCCACACCCGGAGTTCGACCTCACTCCTGGCCTCGTCAAGCCAACCTTGGGTGGAATATCCAATTTCCAACCCTCGAGCGGCAAAGAAGCGAGTAGCTCCTATAAGGAGACCTGGCATCAGCAGTGGCCAGGGCGGCCAGCACACACAGACAGACGTGTGCAGACAGACTGAGCTGAGGAGCACATGGTGTGCCTGAGAGGGCCTGCGAGGCCCCTGGCTGCCACCTGCAAGCACGTTAGGGAGATTATCACTAACACTCTAGCCAGAAAAGCTCAGCCATTTTCAAAAGCATAGAACTGTGTCATTAACTATTTTAAAAACTCCCATCTGGCCCTGGCTGGTGTGGCTCAGTAGATTGAGTGCTAGCCTGCAAACCAAAGGGTCGCGGGTTTAATTCCCAGTCAGGGTACCTGTCTGGGTTGTGGGGCAGGTCCCCAGTAGGGGTGGACAAGAGGCAACTGCACATTGATGTTTCTCTCCCTCTCTTTCTTCCTCCTTTCCCCTCTTTCTAAAAATAAATAAATATAATCTTTAAGGGTGGGGAGAAAATACAGATAACGAGTTAATTGAACAATAAAATAATTTTAAAAAATAAAATCTTTAAAAATATATTTTTAAAAAAAGCTTGGGGATGTCCATAAGTGGCTTGTCTGACTTCAGGATACCGACACCGGCATCCACCTCAACCCAATGTTGTGCCGGGCATGTGCGAGAAGACTCAGCCGCGCCAGGCAGAGGAGCCCATTCCCGGGGCTGGCTGTACAGCCACCTGACGCCAGGCCCCGCCGCAGCCCTGCTGACCCTACAGCCAGGTGTGAGCGTGCTGCCAGCACAACCCTGCAGGTCACTAGGCTCCAGCCAACAGGCCCCCTGCAGGGGACAGCTCCCCAAGACAATGGCCCAAGGCCTGGTCTGAGAGGGAGCCAACCCTTCACAAGCCACCCTGCTCTTCGGGGGGACACGGCCAGCAGAGACGAAGTGACACCAGCAGCACCGCAACTAAGGGAGGAGACTCCAGAGGAGCAGAGCCTCCCTGCCCGGGGACGAGAGGCCCAGAGACACCCAATGTCGTGTGTGCAGGGGGCTCCTGTCACCAACATGCTAAGGTTTCCACAGTCTTGTGAGCAGTCACACCGAGCAAGACGCAGGAGTACTAATAGCCTCTCACCATACCAGTCTTCCCACTGCGGGAGGCTGCAAAGCAGTGCGCCGCTGCATGGCCTGACTGCTCATTCAGAGCCTGGGTGTTTCCGCCCAGTCTGCACTGCCGGGACACAGGCGGTCAAGAGCAGCGAGGTAATGTCCACAATGTGGTCCCGGACCGGAAACTCTCCACCTACCCACCCTGCAGGGGTCTGGACCATTCACGTGAAGACAGAGTTCATAACAACTGATACAAATGGTTAGCACTGGTAATTACTTAACTTGTGACTCAAGTGTTCTTATATTGTGCGATCAAAAGAAAAATAAAACTTTTGGATACTGAGACATAAGATTCTGACTCTCATCTATAATTCCTAATTTGAACTGTATTGAGTTCAGCAAAAGTCTTATAGTTCTTATTGTTTAACTTTCTAAAAATTATGAACTTATAAAAAAGTTACATCGGTGAAGCACAATTTTTGCTTTTTCTAACCTTATTCATTTCAGAGAAAGATGGGGGTATGTGGGGCGGGAAGAGGGACCTGCTGCTCCACTCACATACTCACTGGTCGAGTCTTGCTCGTGCCCTGACCTGGGGGTCGACCCGCAGCCTTGGTGCATCGGGACGACCCTCCAACAGTAGAGCTGCTAGACCAGGGCGCTTTCATGCTCTAGCATGAACCTGCAATGTGGTATGCTTGAACCCTAAAACAGTGCCTGATAAATTCAACACCCGCACCTGACAAGAACACTCCGCGGCAGAGAAGCAGCAGCCCACGCTGCACAGAGCTGGCCTACAGCAGGCGTGCTGCGCTGCCGCCGCAAGAGTGGCCCCAGCTGTCCTGACCATGGGCCTGTGTGGCTCCTGCGGTGAGAGCTGGCACCACAGCAGCTGGAGCGCTGGGAAGAGAGAGACAAAAGCAGGGAGAAGACAGTCCAAGGCACTGCCTGCAGAGGCGTTACAACAGTGGCTGGGGAGGCTTGGAAGGGCTGGGCAAAGGGGCCGGCACAGGGAAGCAGACACAACCCAGTAACAATCACCAAGAAAAGACCTTGAAAAGGGAGGCTCGTCGTCACCACCACCACCACCACCACCACCACGTACCGGGTGGGCCAAAAAGTTTGTTTGTTTTTTTTCCACACGATGGTTTTACTAGCACTTACTTGTCTTTAGTTTCATTTGAAACAATTCTGTTAGACTGTATTGTGCCAGCTGTCACATCAGTATGCATTTAGAAAAAACTTATCAAAATTGGTGAATTTTTGTGTAGACTTTTAATATGGAAGATGGAGGAAAATATGTAACATTTTGGCACATTTTGCTGTATTATTTCAAGAAAGGTAAAAACACGATTGAAATGTGAAAAAAAGGTGCAGTGTATGGAGAAGGTGCTGTGACTGATGGAATGTGTCCGCAGTGGTGTGAGAACTTGCATGCTGGACATTCTCGCTGGACGATGCTCCACAGTTAGCAGACCAGCTGAAGTTGATAACAATCAAATCGAGACATTAATTGAGAACAATCAACGTTCTACCACATGGGAGACAGCCAACATACTCAAAATATCCAAATCAATACAGTTATTGGTGAAAAGGAAAAATGTTCCTCCTGCTTTACGGAAAAACTGCATGGACTTTCCGGCTGGTCCTGCAGATCACATCTGGGAGCTGCCGGAAAGGCAGCACATGTGGCCCACATAACGGAAGGGACAGCCCTTCTTCTGAAAGAGAGAAAAGGTTCTAATGAAACATTCACACCTGGGAACACGGCGTGCAACTGTAAAAGTTACTGTTCCCCAGTGACTTTATGGGTTTAAATTAATGACGTTCCAGCTCCAATCCTGCAGAGACCTGAGAGAGTTCTCAAGCTCCACCAGGGGGCAGTCCAGAAAGAAGATGTGCAAGGCCTGGTCCCCAGAGACGAGAGGGGCTGGAGATTACACTAAGGTGCACGGTGGGCACAGACCACCATGGACAAGACGCCCTGCATGGGGACCTGCAAGTTCCAAGGTCCCCTGCTTCCTGCAGGGCAGCCCAGCCTCACAGCAGCCCCTAACCTGTCTCAGCCATCAGTACTCGAAAAGCAGAGACCTTGTGCCCTGCCAGACTGGTGTGGCTCAGTGGGTTGGGTGTCATCCCACAGAGCAAAGGCTCGCCAGCCAGGACACATGTCTAGGATGCAGTGAGGTTCCCACTCAGGGAACACAGGAGAGGCAGCAGATCAGTGTTCTGCTCTCACACCGATGCCTTTCCTGCTCTCTTTCTCTGTCCCCCTCTCTGCAAAGACAGAGCAGAAACAACAGCAAACCTGGAGACTTCACACGGAAACCCACACCCCAACCTTGCCCTGCCCCAGGGGGCCACATGCCTGTACCCTCGGGCTGCTGGCCACCCTGTTTCCAGCTGCCCACAGGCCCCAGATCCCTGAAATGCTACCAGAAGGCTAGAGTTCACTTCCAAATGAGATCTAGAAAGGCCAAAAGTAAAGACGTCCTGTGCTGAAACACCCAAGGCTCCACGCCACAAACAGAACGGTTTCAGGGCAAGCCCCGTACTGCAGAGACCCAAGTAACATCAGAGTCCACGGAACCACAGCACTGGCGGCAGGGAGGGGCTCTCCAACAGGCTCCGCCATGCCCCCAGGGACGATGCCCTTGCACCTGCTCCACCTCAGAGACACTGCAGGTGGGCGACAGGCCCTGCGGGCCGGCTGCGCGCATGAGCACACAGTAAGGCCTTAAGATGGAAAATGGGCTTC
Source organism: Anoura caudifer (assembly GCA_004027475.1). Lineage (NCBI taxonomy): Eukaryota > Metazoa > Chordata > Mammalia > Chiroptera > Phyllostomidae > Anoura > Anoura caudifer. The sequence continues at coordinate 330,033 of PVKU01000643.1, read as the reverse complement.
CTTTACCAACCAAGTTTTCACGTATGATTTGTGCGGTTTTTATTTTAGAGAATGAAATCTGTCCCAGGAAGCATCCTCTAGAAAAACTTTATAGCCAAGATGTGACAAATTAATAATCTCAAACGAGTAAAGAAACCTGGAAGACTCCACAGCTCCACAGCAAGGGGCTGTGAGGGGCCAGCCAGGCAGCACTCAGCCAGGAGGTCCTGTACCCTCAAACAGAAGAATCGGGGGTGTTGGGAGAGAGGAACTCTGCTCTGGCTGACCAGGCAGGTAGACAGAGACCCGGTGCCAGGACAGAGGTCTAGGTGTCCCAACACAGGTACAACAGGGAGCCTGAGGCGGACTACACATAGGGATGCTAGGCAGAAGGGATGGCAGGTGGGGAAGCACAGCAGCCCCAGAAGAAGTTCAAGTGTATATGGGATGGTGGACAGAGAAGGGTGGATGTCACGGCCTCCAGGAAGGCCTCTGGCCTTGCAGCAGCACCATGGACCTCTCTCACCAAAGGGAAGTCCACCATGCTCCAGCTGTGTCCCCAGAACATGGTGGGGGCATGCCCCGTGGCCAGCAAGCCCTCAGCTGGAGCCTCTGTGCAGGCCTGGGCATGTGAGGCGGGGCCTGCCCGGGGCTCCGTGACAGAGCCCAACTGAGATGACGCTGCCTGCCCACACCCTGCGTCTTTCTGCATGAATCCACGACAGGGCCCTACAAATGGCAGCCGAGTAAGAGCAGAAAAGATCCGTCCCGCTCAGTGCACACACCATGAGCAGACACGCTGCGTGGGTACCACTGGGTGTCAGAAAACCAGACACAGAAGAAAAAAGACCAGAATAAAATGTACCAAAATGCCAATGACATTTGTGGCAGGCACTGGGATTGCAAACATTTGTGTACTTTCCACAGGCTCATCAATGGATGTGGTTATGTATTTCAAAACGAAAGGACAAAGCCAAAGAAAAGAGAGACAGAAAAGCAGGCAGTACCAGCTCCCCGCAGGGTCATGCGTGCTCCGGGGAGACGGCAACGCTCATTTACTTACACTCGGCTTGTTAACCCCACGGTGTTGGCACAGCTGAGGCAAGCGTGATCCCCCAGACCACCTACGACAAAAACAAAGGAAAACAAGACAATCAGTCTCGGGGAGGCACTCCACATGGACACCACCTCTTAGAGTCTGAAAGGGCACCCCTGTGGTGGGAGATACGCTGCAGGAAGCCTGTCTGCATGCTGGGGAGCTTCTGAGCACTGCCAGGGGCAGGGTCTGCCCCCATGAGGGACACAATGTCTCCAGACAGCCCCGGGCCCCTCGCTTCCCAAGTAGGGATACTGAGCTCCACCTGTTAAGGGCCCAGGAAGTCCAACCTTCAGGTCCCCCCGGGTGGGACTAGCCCCTCTTGCTCCAGTTTGGCTCTGGTGGGCAGAGGCCAGGGCACACATGGCCCCACGCACAGGCAGCCCCACAGCGCAAGCAAGGGCCATGTAACAATGACCTGAAGTCCTCCCTGCCCACAGGAGGGGGCGAGGGTGGAGAATGACGGATGGACAGACAAACGCCAAGAGCAAGCCATTTCTGGGCTAAACGCTAATAACAAGCACAGAGTGCAACGTTAAGACGTGGGATCACTCTGGTTCCCATGAGCCTAAGTTCAAGGTTCATCCACGTGACCAACAGTCAGGCCCGCCCGTGATCAAACCCTGAGCTGGGAACAGTCTGCAAGGGGACAAGACTCATTCTGATGGGGTGCCAGGCAGTGTGCCTCGGAAGGCGGGAGCACCTGGAGCAGGTCTGGGTTGCTGAAGGCTGGCCCTGGGAGCCAGCAGGAGAGGGGAGGAGGGAAGGTGGGCAGGGCAGCAAATAGGCTCCACATCTAGGCACCCTCAGAACAGGCTGGGCAAGGTGGACCCAACCTGCTGCTCCCAGTGGACCCTCTGGGGACATGGACTTACGGTGGTCACTTATGCAATTCAATAGGGGGCCAGTGTCAACCCAGGCAAACCTCCCTTTCTTGCGCAGAATGTTAGTTCTATCCAACGTTAAATTCAGGACCTTGTAGGTGGATGCCAGCGGAGGTCTGGGGTGGGAGCTGGGCTCATGGGCTCAGCTGCCAGCATTCAGAGGCTACAGTTTCAATCAAAGTTAAAAAGCAGGTAGTGAAGAAAACACCACTCCAGCGGAGGAGCACCCCCCACCCCTTGTTGTCTCACAAACAGAAGACCCCTCCCCTGTGCCTGGGGCAGCCCCCACCTCTGGCGGACTCAGAAACATCTCCGGCCATGCAGGTGGTCCAGCAAGAAGGCGGCCATCGCAGCTCCCAGGGCCCCCTGACCTGCCCCACATCTGCAAGTGGCATGAACCGTACACTCCCTTCTACCTGCTCCCCAGACTCTGAAGGCTTCCCCAGCCTTCTGAGGAGACCCCAAGGCTCTGTCCTCTCTTCCCATCGCCTCAGCAGCAGGGGTGTGGTCCATGGGCCACCCCTCCTTCTGGAAGCCCCTTTGTCTTGTCTTTCGTCCAACAACCAACTCTCCCATGCCAGCCGGGCATCCTACAATTCACTCTTGACGCTGCCCAGACTCAGCACAGACCCACAGGGGAGGGCTCAGTCCCCACTTCACATGGTGCCCAGGCTGCCCACACTATGCCAACTACAAATCCAGGGGTTCCCATGAACCCTTCAGTTTTGATAATTTGACACTGCTCTCCTTACTGTTACAATGTACCATAAAGGCTACAGATAAACATCCAGTCCCAGAGGTATACAGTTGGAGGTCCAGAAGAGTCCTGAATGCATGAGCTTCTGTCCCTGTGGGGCCACCAAGTGCCATCAACCCAGAAGCTCCCAAACCCCCTGTTGAGGAGTTTGTATCCTCATCACCTAGGTGTTATGGATCACGTTTTTGGCCAATGATGAGTGAACTCATTAGGATGGGGGTGGGGTTGGAAGGTCCAGGCCATTGATTACAGGTACCTCATTAGCATAAACTCAGATTAGCGAAAAGGGGCTCATTACAAATCACAGGAGACATCTGGATCGCTCTGGAAATCCCAAGGCCTTATAGAGCTCTGGCAACAAGTAGAAGGGGGTGTGTGGTTCATGCCACTTGCAGATGAGGGGCAGAAACCAGGCGTACTTCTTTATATCTCACACCTTTCTTCACCTGGCTTCCCGGAGACTACACTCCTCCACGCTCCAATCCCCACCCCCAGCTGCTGCAAGCTGAGCACTCCAGGGGCCACGGGCCCTTCACAAGTACCCACTCCCAGACCTCCAGGCTCCCCAGCTGTTCCTCCCAAGCCCTCCTGTTCAAGCCCAGCCAGAGTCTGGACCTCCCCGGTGGGCGGCTGCTCTGGGCAGCTGCTCACACCCTGCCCACAGCCAATCTGGTCAGCCCACCTCCAGGCAGACCAGCCCACTCCCAAGTATGCTGGGCACTCAACACCCTCTCCGCAAGAGCAGAGTGTGAAATGGCCAAAGTGCAGTCACTGCAGAGGAGGGGCAGCCTGGCAGCTCCTCAGCCCCCACCATGGCCACATGACCACCATAAATCACAGTGCCACCAGGTGCTACTTCTCCCCCTAACCCACAACCCCAGTGTGACCCCATGAAAACACCAGACGAACCCCACAGGGGGCATCCCGCTGTGTGTCTGAGCAGCCCCCCTCAAACCTGCCAAGGGAAGTCAGGAGTTGTCACAACCAAGAGGAGACCAAGGGCAGATGCGACCACGCACGACCAAACGCAGTGTGCTCAGTCCGACACAGTCTGTCAACAGTAAAGTGTGCCCCAGGCCAGATAGGTGTCCTCCTAAAGGGGAGTGGACGGGATGCGGCCACAGTACGTACAATAATAACGCAAGAATGTTTACTCAGTGGCTTCCGATGTCAATATGGGGGGATGTATCCAGCAAAGGCCATGGCACTGCTGTGTGCAGTTTCCCAGGGCTCAGGGCTCCCTGCGGGTCCCGCAGCAAACCGGCTGTAGCTGGGTCGTAATCTCAGGAAAAATTCGTATTCCCGAAGGGACACAACCCCAGAAAGGTCCAACCAGCTCCAAACCGTAGGCTACCGGAACACGGAACACGAAGAGGCCAAAGCGCTCCATCAGCGCACCTCACCAAGAGCGAGAGTCAGCAAGGCACCGCCCGGCCCAGCGGGGCCCCGGACACCGCCTGCCTGCGCTGAGGTCGCAGCCGCTACTGCCAAAAGCGGCAGGAATCACGTCTCTTTCTTGCAGTATCTTGGGAAACTGCGAAGTACCGCAAAGTACATCTCGTAACTGGACTCTCAGTCTTACAGGGCAAGTTTTGTCTTTCCCCCAATCTTACAAATAAGGAACAGACTCAAGAAGGTAATAACGGAAAAGAGAGGCAGGGAGAGGGGACGAGAGAGTGCAGGCACCCAGCACGTGGACCCCGAAGCACCCGGCAGTAGGTGTAATTCCACGTCATTGCGAGGGTCTCCTCTCCGAGGCTCTGGGCACCATGGATGGACCTGGCAAGGCCCCGCATGGCCAGGTCTGGGAACCCTCTACAGATGCCCCAAAACGCCATGCCGGTCCCATGGACGCCCCGCAAACCCGCAGATCCTCCTTGCCAGGGTCTGCCAGCCCGCCACTTCATCTGAAGAGCTAGGGAAGGGGCTCAAGAACACGACTACCCTCGTGATGGGCTGCTCGTGCCACTGAGCTCAGCGCCGGAGAGCAGCGCCGAGAGCGTCCCGGGGCTGGCTGTCAGCGCGCTCCCTGCAAAACTTTCCGAAGCCACTCTGGAAGTGGCGGCCAGCGGCAGGGCGGCTAAGGTCACAGCGCGAGTGAGTCACAAGCTGCCGCCCGCGCCGGGCTGTCCCGAGCGCACCGCAACCACCGCCGCCCGGGAGAGGCGCAGGGGCAGGGCCAGCCAAGGCCCCAACCCGAGGTGACCCCTGCCCTGGGCCGCGTTCGAGTGCAGCACTGATCCAGCGCCGGGGAGCCGCGTCCCCGGTCTCGGCCCCTCCCAGGCCACCCGGCCCGCGCCGTCGGCCGTGCGCTTACTCCTCCGGGCGGCGGCGCTGGACGCCGGGAGGCGGACAGGCGGGCCACGGCAGCTCCTCAGTAAGATGGACGCCATGTGCCCGGCTACGGCGGCCGCGCCGGCCTCCTGCTGGTGCCTCTTCCTCCGCGGCTCCCCGCTGGCCCTGCGGTGCCTCGGCCAGCCCGCGCTGACGGTTGAGGGCGGCGGTTGGCTCCCTAAGGCGGGTGCTCAGCTCACGGAGCCGGCACCGGCGGCGGCCATGTCCCGGCACATACGTCCGGCGGCACGGGGCGGGGCGACCGGGCGCCCCTCCCATTGGGCCCCTCCGGCTCCCGCCGCCGGCCAGGTGAGGGCGGTCCCGGCGTGCCTCGCGACTTACTACCGGTCCCAGCGTGCCCCGGGACCGGCCCCCGCGCGCTGCATTCTGGTCCTCGCTGCGCGGCCGCCGGGTGGGCGGGCGGGCGGACGGCGCATGCGCAGAGGGCCCTTCTCAGTCTGGTGGCTGTGGGCAGCGAGGGTGCCCCGGGGCTGAGAACCTAGGGGGCGCTGGGCGCTGCGCCTGTCTAAAGTCGGCCTCAGCCCCGTCCCTGGCCAGCGCTCACAACCTGGAGGGACCCTCGGGTTCAGGGCGGCAACCAGCCCGACCCCGCACGCCGCGTCCTCCGCACGGCGTTGTGTTCCGTCCAGGCCTGCTCATCCCCATCCGAGATGGGGCCTCCAAAATTCGCACCAGGGCCTGCCACACCCACAGACTGCCCAGCTGAGCTCCAGCTTCTGTTCCAGAGCCAGACTCCCCGGCGTGACCTTTGAGCCCCACCCTCCCCTCCCCTTCCCTAACATGAGGTTACACTCGCTGCAGTCCCAGGGGTGGGGGAAGATGGACGAGGTCACGCAGGGAGAGCAGGCTGGGCCGCGTGTGGGGTCCTCCTGCCACCCTGCACCTCAATCCATTTGCATCAGGCCCTTCTCCGGGACTCGCCACCCTGCTTCCCACCTCCCAACCTTTGCTCCTCTCGGACCCTGTGCCTGAAAGTACTTTACCGCCTTTCCCGTCCAGTCTGCCTGTCTGCCTTGTTCACTGATGTCCTCCCAAGGCACCGCATGGGGAGGGTCCTGCAGTTCACACTCAGTGCACGTCTGTTCTTGGGCACACCGGTGTGGAGCTGTAATCTCAGCAGGCTCCCTAGTCTTCAAAAGCTGGTGAACGGCACGTCTTCGCAGGAGGCTTCCCCACCTCTCACTGTCATTGTCTGGAAGAAGTAGCCTGCCTGACCCAGAGTTGCCAGGCGCTGGACCAGGTGTCTACATCCCAATAGGGTGAAGGTGGTGCCATTAGCCCAGGGCCTTTTGAAAAGTGACACCAAGTGCCCATGTTAGCACAGGGCATTGAGTGTTACAGACAACAAATTGAGTTAATCTAACCACATGTGCCAGAAATCGAGGCTTCCACTGCCAACAAACCGTAAAGCCAAGCCTCTTTCCTACCCATACCCACACCTTGGAAGCAAAAGGGAGGGAAGGAAGGACAGTCCTGTTCCTGCACCCAAGTCCAGGCCTAAAACAGGGTGGACAAACAAACACTCAGGTCACACAGGACTGGCATTTTAATGCCCCAAGTGTCGGAGGATGCTTGCAGTAGTATCAGCGGACAATGTGCCCCACAGCTCTGTCCCAAGCCATGGAGGAGTGGGGGTGAGGCCCCACTGAAGGGGCAGGTGAGAATCAAAGCTGGTCGCTGGTGTTGCTGAGGGGCTCCACCTGGCCCAAGACAAGGCTGAGCAGGAGGCAGTGACAGATGGACCAACAGGAGTGTCTGTGTGCAGTACTTCCAAAGACATTGGTTGGGGAGGGGAAGGAAAGCCCACTCCCCTCTCTAGTGCCAGAGGCTCCAAGTGTGAAGAAAAGTGGCAATACTGCTCACCTGCCCTTTGGATGACTTACCCATGGCCCAGTTCAGTCAGGTTGGAGGGTGAAGGCAAAAATAAGGTCTCCACAGAGGGGTAGGGGCGCTGTGGCAGTAGTTTCTGGGTACCAACTAGCTGTGAGTTCTCTGCAGCCCAGGCAGCTTGGAGTTTTAGAGAAACTCCTTTTTCAACAATAAATTTATGGGGTTTTTTGATTATCTAAAGAACATGTGCTTGCAGTAGCCTTTTCAAGTTTGTCACACCAAGTACGAACAAGGCATCCCCCACTTGCAAAGAGTAACCTGCCGCCACACGTCAGCCATCTTCCCATCCTGCATCTCTTCCTGCCACAGTTGTAATGCACAGAATCGTGGTGCAGCCACTTTGTTTTATTTCTTAAAATTAATTTATTTTTAGAGAGAGGGTGAGGAAGAGAGAGAGGAAACATCCATGTGTGGTTGCCTTGTGGGTGCCCCCCAGAGGGCACCTGACACGGCAACCCAGGCAAGTGTCCTGACTGGGAATTGAACCAGCGACTCTTTGGTTTGCAGGCTAGGGCTCAGTCCACTGAGCCAAATGAGCCAGGAGTTTATTTTAATATTGTGGGCTCTTTTCGGATCACTCAAGGGACTTCCGGCCAAGATGGAGGTATAGGTAGACACACTGTGCCTCCTCACACAACCAAAGTAAGGACAACAACAATTTAAAAACAAAAAAAAAAACAACCAGTACTGATAGAAAATTGAACTGTACGTAAGTCTGACAACCAAGGAGTTAAGGAAGAAACATTCATCCAGACCGGTAGAAGGGGCGGAGTCGGGTAGCTGGGTGGAGAGGACTCTCACCAAAGTGGGGGCTGGCGGACTGGGCCGTCCCACATTCGCTCACAGATAAACCAGGCAAAACTGGGGAATGAGACAGACTGTGCAACCCAGAGCTCCAGCTTGGGGAAATAAAGCCTCAAAACACCGATTGAAAACACCTGTGGGGGTTGAGGTGCTGGAATAGACTCCCAGCCTCACAGGAGAGTTTGTTGGAGAGATCCACAGGGTCCTGGAACGTGCACAAACCCACCCACCTGGGAATCAGCACCTGAAATCCGGCAGAGAGCGGAGCAACCACCATTGTTCCATCTTGGACCGCCCCCCCCCCCACATACAGCGTCAGAACCAAGCAACGTGGGTTGCCCCACCCTGGTGAACGCTAAGTCTCCACCCCTCACAATATAACAGGCACAACAAGACAAAAACAATGGCCCAAATGAAAGAATAGATCAAAGCTCCAGAAATAATACAACTAAGTGATGAAGAGATAGCCAACCTATCAGATGCACAGTTCAAAACATTGGTAATCAGGATGCTCACAGAATTGGTTGAATTTGGTCACAAATTAGATGAACAAATGAAGGCTACGCTAAGTGAAATAAAGGAAAATGTACAGGGAACCAATAGTGATGGGAAGGAAACTGGGACTCTAATCAATGGAGTGGACCAGAATGAAGAAAGAAACAACCAAACAGAAAACAAGGAAGAAACAAGAATTCAAAAAAATGAGGAGAGGCTTAGGAACCTCCAGGATATCTTTAAACGTCCCAACATCCCAATTATAGGGATACCAGAAGGAGAAGAAGAAGAGTAACAAGTGGAAAAGTTATTTGAACAAATAATAAAGGAGAACTTCCCAAGCTGGCAAAGGAAATAGACTTCCAGGGAGTCCGGGAAGCTCAGAGAGTCCCAAAGAGTTGGAGCCAAGGAGGAACACACCAAGGCACAACATAATTATATTAGCCAAGATTAAAATGAAGGAGAGAATCCTAGAAGCAGCAAGAGATAAGGAGACAGTTACCTACAAAAGAGTTCCCATAAGACTATCAGCTGATTTCTCAAAAGAGATCTTGCAGGCAAGAAGGGGCTGGAAAGAAGTATTTCAAATCATGAAAGTTAAGGACCTACATCCAAGATTCTCTATCCAGCAAAGCTTTCATTTAGAATGCAAAGGCAGATAAAGTGCTTCTCAGATAAGGTCAAGTTAAAGGAGTTCACCATCACCAAGCCCTTATTATATGAAATGTTAAAGGGACTTATCTAAGAAAAAGAAGATAAAAAACATGTACAGTAAAATGACAGCAAACTCACAATTATTAACAACCACACCTAAAACAAAAAGGAAAACAAACTAAGCAAACAACTAGAATAGGAGAAGAACCACAGAAATGGAGATCACATGGAGGGTTAGCAACAGGGGAGTGGGAGGAGGAGAGAGGGGGAAAAGGTACAGAGAATAAGTAGCATAGACGGTAGGTAGAAAATAGGGGGAGGGCAAGAATAGTGTGGGAAATGTAGAAGCTAAAGAACTTATGACACATGGACAAGAACTAAAGGGAGGAATGTGGGTGGGAGAGGGTGTGCAGAGTAGAGGGGAGTGAAGGGGGAAAATGGGACAACAGTAATAGTATAATCAATAAACTATATTAAAAAATCACACAGGAAATATTGTGGGCTCTTTTTGTTGTTTCTCTTCCTTTCTGGGGGGCTTCCTCATCCTCTCCCCTGTTCATCCCATAAACTGTACATGACCTTCCACAATAGCCTGCATCTACACGAGTGACAAGAGTGGAGAAAAACAATGGGACAGGATGTCCCAGCAGCAGGAGCGACCAGTTAGAGAGGTTAGAGATTCAGGTTAGAGACCGGGGTAAAGAATCGTCCAGGGGTTGGGGCAGGAGTCAGGTTAGGGGCCAGGAGGCCAGAGGAAGACTCAGCAGGGCTTGGAGCTGTACATCAGCCATGCTCAGGTGCACAGCAGGTGGAGTTGGATTTGACCAGGTTGGGGTTCTGCCTGAAAGTATGATAAAAGAAGGGAGGAACAAGTGAAGTTGAAGTGTGTGCAAGAGAGTGACTATGAGGCTTGAGTGCAAAATTTAAACTGGGGAAGAGAGGAAGGGAGGAGGAGATGGAGTGAGGGATGGTGGCAGGTTTACCTGGGGGGCCTGCTGGGCCTGATAGGGTTTTGGAGTCAGGCACTAGAGCAAGCAAGCAAGCTAGCGAGAAAGGATGCTTGAAGCTAGACCTGTGACTTCAGGAGACAGGTCTTTAAAGCGAGCCTTCTTTAAGTGGCCCCTTGAGCCTTCTGCTTTCCTCTGCCACCAAGCACCACCGGTGACAGAATAGAAAGGAGTCCAGGCTGCTAAACTTGGCCTGTTTCACACGACTGAGAAAACACCTTTCTCAGGCTCTGTTCTTTGAAGAGGTTTCTGTACACAAACCTGAACTTAGCCCTGGCTTGTGTGGCTCAGTGGATTGAGTGCCAGCCTGAGTGTGAACCAAAGGATCCTGTGTGGATTTTCAGTCAGGGCACAGGCCTGGGTTGTAGGCCAGGTGCCCAGTAGAGGGCATGTGAGAGGCAACCACACAGGGATGTTTCTTTCCCTCTCTTCCTCCCTCCCTTCCCCTCTCTAAAAATAAATAAATAAAATCTTAAAAAAAAAACAAAAAAAACACCTGAACTTAGCACAGTGGATTCAAGGACAGATCCCGAGAAGCTGGGTTGCTGGGTCAGTGTGATTGCAAATATATATTTTTATAAACCTTCAAAATGAACAGTTTTCATTTTGAATTAAAATCATGTTTTCATTCTGCTTCCCAGCATTACAGTGAAGTGAGGCAGCCAAGTCCTCAGTGTAGCCAGAAGCCATTTCCATTATGCCCGCTAGCAGACAGCACCCCTGTCCAATTCAGGCAGGAGGCTGTTGGCTCTCAAGAGTCCCCTCGTTCCCCCTCTGACACCACCCCTCTGAGAGATAACCTCTACTCCGGTTTCGTTTCGACTGCCAAAAATCCATTCTGCCTGTTTTTCATGTTATATAAATGCAGTCAAATATCGTATGCCTTTTTTTGTCTGCCTGCTTTCACTTACCATTAAGTCTATCAAATTCACCAGCATCGGTGAGCAACATGAGTTTTTCCCCCTGCTGTGTAGTATCCCACTATACGAATAGCCAGTTTGTTTACAATGAATAACATCTCTATGAACATTGTTGCAGAAGGCATTTGTAGCACAAAGGTATGTCTTTGACAGGAGTAGACTTGCTGATCAGGGTGTGCTGAAGTTCAGCGTTAGTAGCTACTGACGAATGGTTCTCCAGGGTGGTTCCAGCAACTCACTTAGCCCTCCACCAGCAGAGCAGAGCGACCACTCTGAATCCCTGCCAGTCCTTGCTTCTGTCTTACTGTGAATCCACTCTGGAAGATGTGAGGCTTATTGTGGTTCATTCCGCATTCCTTTCGTGCCTACCAATTTTGAAGCAGTTTTTCATAGGTCCTTGACCATTTGTTTCTCCTCTTTTGCAAAGTGGCTACGGAAAGCTAATTTTTTGTCCATTTCTCCAATGGGTCACCTGCCTTTTTCTGATTGATTTGTAAGAGTTCTTTGTGTATTCTGGATATAGGTCCTTAGATGTATGTATTGCAGCATTTCTCCCCTTCAATGGATTATCTTTTCAACTTTAATGGTGTCTTTCGATGAATAGAAGTTCTTGAAAGTAATGATCTAATCTCTTTCTTGGTGAGTGCTTCTTATGATTGAAGAAATCTTTGCTACCCCAAGGTCATGAAGACATCCTGTTATGTCTTATTCTAGAAACATAGTTGTTCTATCTTCCATGTTCAGGCTTATGATCATTTGGAAGTGACATTTGTTTGTTTTGTATATTGTGAGGCAGGCATCAAAGATGAATTTCCCCGGATGGGAACAAAATAGGCCCAGCACCATTTATTGAAAAGACCACCTTCCTTCCTATCCAGCAGGCAGAATACTGCCCCCTGCCCCCCCTCCCCCACAGATGCCCATGTCCAATCCTAATTCCAGGATTTACGGATATGTTACTTTACATGGAAAAAGGGATTTTGAAGAGATGATCATATGAATGATCATTTTGAGATTATCCAGCCAGATCAGAGTAATCAAGCATCCTTAGAAATAGAAGAGGAAAGCAGAAGGAGGTTTGGTGACAGAGGTGCAGCCTGTGGGGGACTGAAACAGACGTGGCTGGCTTCTGAGACGGAAGAAGGGGCCTTGAGCCAAAGAATGCAAGCTGCCCTTAGATGCTGGAAAAGGTAAGAAAATGAACTTGATCCTAGAACCTCCAGAAAGGAGTGTAGCCCTGGTGACACCTCACTGTTAGGCAGCGACACCTGAGTTCGATTTCTTTCTGACCTACACAGTTTAGGATAATGAATTGGCATTGTTTAAGCCGCTCCATCTGTGAGGATGTGTTACAGGAGCAAACAGCTACATGCCCCACTGAATCACAGTGGCACTTCTGCTACGTGTGGGGCTGTTCTGCTGCTTGGCCTTTCTGTTTATACTCAAGTCAATCCCCAGTGGCTCTGATTATTTTCTTTTTAAAGATTTATTTGTTTATTTCTAGACAGAGGGGAAGGGAGAGAGAGGAAGAGAAACGTCAATGTGTGGGTGCCTCTCTCATGCCCCCTACTGGGGACCTGGCCCACAACCCTGACATGTGTCCTGACTGGGAAGCAAACTGGTGACCCTTTGGTTCATAGGCTGACACTCAATCCACTGAGCCACACCAGCCAGAGCTAATTACTGTAGCTTTATAACTTGTCTTGATATGTGCTTGTTAGCAGACCTCCATCCTATTCTTCTTCTTCAAGTTTGTTTTGGAAGTTTGATGTCCTTTGATGAATGGAATTTCTTAATGCAAATTTGTCAATCTTTCCTTTGATAGCTAGGGGCTTTTTCTACCATCCTTTTAGAGAAATCTTCCCTGACCGAAGGTCAGACAGATATTCACTCCTATCTTGTACAAAAAGATGAAAAGACTTTCTTTAAAGACTTTATTTATTTACTTTCTTAGAGAGAGGGGAAGGAAGGGAGAAAGAGAGGGGGAGAAACACCAACATGTGGTTGCCTCTCCCATGCCCCCTACTGGGGACCTGGCCTGCCACCCAGGCATGCGCCCTGACTGGGAATTGAACCTGTGACCCTTTGGTTCGCAGGCCTGTGCTCAATTCACTGAGCCACACCAGCTCCAGTGGGAAGATTTTCTTTTACTGTTTAACAGCTGTTCCATCTAGACTTTCCAGGAATCCTGGCATGCAGTGTGAGGTACAGCCTGGCAGCAAGTTTTTACCCTACAGGTAATACCGTACTTCCCGGACCTCCAGATTCAGGAATCCCTCCTTCTCCTCATCTGTCCCTTCCTGTTGTGGACCAGCGTTCCATCATCTGTGTGCCTAAGCCTGGACTCTGTCTTCTCTTTCCTTCTCTTTGCTGGTCACCCTGTACCATCTACCCCATTCCCGGTCACACTCTGACCCAAGGCCCAGTCACTCTAAAGCAAAAGGAGTCCCTGCATGAGACGCTGGCAAGTCAGTGGGCCTACGTGGCTTTCTTTCAGGGTGAAGTTTGCAAATGTGCGAGGTTTTGACCATGAAGACCACCGTCTCCTTCCTCACTGCCAGCCCTTCTGGCTTGACTCTGAAGTGCCGACGTGTGGTTCGCATCGCACAGATGGAATCCTGCGTTGGGCTAAGGCCTCCCTGAACATGTGGGACGTTTAAGGCATTGATTTTGTCAAGTTTGGAAAAAAATTGACCCTTATTTTGGCCAATATTTTTTCTGTCCCTGTCCTGCCTCTTTTTCTCAAGCTTCATTACTCGTGTTAAACCCTTTCTTTAATCAGGACCGCCAAGTGCCTGAGACTGTTTCTTCAATGTTTTCCTCTGTTCTTCAGATTGGACCATCACTATTAGTAAGTTCATTAGCTCTTTCCTCTGTCACCTTCAATCTCCTTCAGAACCTACCCAGTGATTTTCGTCATTTATGTACTTTTCATTCCTAAAATTTTCACTTTGTCCTTTTGAACAGCTTCCGTTTTTCTGTTGAGTCATTTTTTTCTTTGCTCAGACCATAGTTTTTTGTTTTTTTTTTAATTACTGAGCACCTTAAAACAACTGTGTTGAAGCCTCACACTGGGATCAGGGTGGGGCTCTGCTGCTGGCTGTGCTCCCTGATGGCGGCCACAGCATCTGGTGTCCTCATGTCCCTGACTGTTCAGTGCGTCAGGTGTTGCTGTGGACGGTGTGTCCTGGAGACTCTAGGTTGCAGTGTCTAACTTTGAAAGGGACAGCGTGTGCTTGCCATGGCCAGATCACCAAAGACTGTCGTGTGGCCAGCCTCCCCTTTGAATTCCCACTGTGGGGAAGCCAGCCCCCCTTGTTAGGAGGACATTCAAGTTGTCCACGGAGAGGTCCTCACGGGGAAGAATGGAGGCCTCCTGCCAGCGACCAGCACCTCCAGAGTAAACCCTCTCGGTAGCCCATCCACAACACCTGTTGAGACTTTGGGCAATGGCAGCCCTGGGTAACATCTTGTCTGCTGCTCCACAGAAGACCTGGAGCCAGATCTATGCAGCTCGCCCACTCCTGAATTCCTGACCAGAAGGATCTGCATGTGACGGTTAATGCTTATTGTTCTTGTGAGCCACTACATGATACCCAGCAAGAGGTAACAGATAGGATGTGTCTAGAAAATGTTTTGCTCTAGGATGCAGCCCCAGTCGCCGGGACAGGGATCCTGGTGTCTCAAATGTATGCCAGGGATGGTCAGGGAGTGTGAACAAAGCGTCCACTTGGACCTGGCTAGAGCTCCCAGGCCTTTGTTCTCTGGTGAATTTGGGGCCTCACCCTAAGCCTGTGCAGCCCAGTCCTTGGGCCAGGACAGTGGGCATCTTGGACTCCCCTCCACACACTTGCCTCTCCTGCAGCTTCCTCTCCACCCGTGACAGCTCTGTCACAGCCCCTCAGCTCAGCCACGCAGCATGTCTTCAGTGGATCCCACCTCCCCACAATGGGAACTGGGGTGGTCAAAGCGACCTCAGGAATTTCCCTTCATTGGGGTCACAGCCCTGCACTTCCTGTTCCTGCCCCCTGAAAGTGCTGCCTCATCAGTTTGGTCCCTGTTATGGTTGCTTGCAGTGGGAGGTGGGGCTGGGACAGGCTCCTCTGTCCTGGTCCCCCAGCAGAAGCCTTGGTCATATTTGCTAATAGACCCTTCTACATCTGTGGGAAAACTGGTAAGCTCTGATCAAGTCTGGCATTTAGTTCATGGTAACGGGCCAAGGTTGATTTCTTAGTTTTGACAAAGCTACTATGGAAATCTTTTATGTAAATGTAAAATTATTCCAATAAAAATGATAAGAGGTATCCATCTGGCTTGGGAGGGGGGTGAGTGGGGGAGGGAGAGGGCATGCTCCGTGTCCTGTGTGGCTGTCCGCCAGGCTGCTGTCTCTGGAGCGTCCCCAACGCAGGTGGCGACGCCTGTCTGCACCTGGAGCGCTCCTCGAGCTTCCCAATCTTACATCTCGCTGCTAGCCCAGGGCTCGGGGAGAACTTTTATTTTCTTTTTTCTGCCTTTCCGGGTTTTAATTCCCTGCAATTTTCATAATTAGAAAAAGAAGTGTTACTTTAGCACAAAACAACGTTTCTTTAGCCAAAGCTTGAGTGCGTGGGCAGCGCTGGCCGCCGGCCCGGCCCTGGGTGGTCGTAGCGCTGGTGCAGTCTGCGCGGAGGACGGGGCCGGAGAGCCGCAGGAGGGGTGCGAGCGGCCGGGCGTAGGTCGCCGCCAGTCTTGTCTGCGTTGCCCTCAGTCCACTTCTTTCCTTCGGAAGAACCCAGGAGTTACAAGAGCCCCGCCGCCAGGGGCGTGGAGTCCGGAGGCAGGAAGGAGAGCGGCGGCGCGGGCGGCAGGGCGGGGTCGTTAGGGGGCGGGGCTCCCAAGTGCTTGGCCAATGGGCTGCGGGCGGGGCTCGGGGCGGGGCTCGGGGAGGGGCTCTGGGGCAGACCCGGCGGCCCCAGTCCGACCGCCGGCGTGCGAGTAGGTCTCTAACCCCGTGGCCCGGAAGCCCGGTGGCGTGCTCCTCTGCCTCGGCCGCGCCGGCGCTGCCAGGCTCCTGCAGCTCCTGCCCTGCGCTGCCCCGCGCTTCCCTTGCTCGTTCTGGAGGGAGCGCCGTTGGGCAGTTGCGAGCTCGCGCCCTCGGGGAGGCGGGCTCGCACCTGAAGCTGCCATTCCTTTCCCGCTGCTATTGACATCATTTTACAGAGAGAGGGCTCACACTCGCCCAAGGTCTTACCCCTAGTAAGAGTGGTGTGGGTTGAATTACGTCGCCCCAGGAGACGTGTTCAGGTCCCAACTTCCTGCCTTATTTGAAAATAGGGTCTTTGCAGATGATCGAGTTAAGTGCGGTCATTAGGAGGGTCCCAATCCAGTAAGTGGTGTCCTGGGAAGGGAAAATAGAGACCCAGAGCACACAGGGAGAAGGCCAGGTGAAGATGGAGCCTGGGGCTGGAGTGAGGCTGACACAAGCCAAAGACACTCAGGGACTGCCGGCCACCAGCAGAAGCCAGGAAGAAGCAAGGGCAGATTCTCCCAAAGAGCCTTGGGAGGGAGCAGGGGTCTGCACACACCCCACCTTCAGGCACCTGGCCTCCAACACCTCGAGAGAGTTACTGTGTTTTGTGGCACTTCACTGAGGGCCTTAGGGGATGTATGGGAAGCCTGGCAGTCCAGCTGCAGGCAGCATTGGAAATAAGCACTGGCTGTGGGCGCCCTCCAGGGGACTCAGACCAGGGTGGGGATTGGTCAGGGTAGGCTTCTGGAGGAAGTAGTATCACAGCCAAGACCTGGCATGGAGAGAGGGAGAGAAGACATTCAATTCAGTACCTGCCCAGGGTGGGTATACATGGCTGTCAGAAGGGTGACATGTCCCGTGGGCAGTCAGCTTTACAGACCGGGAGCTCTGGGGAGAGGCTGGGCTAGAGCGGCAGAGCTGGATGTCCTCCCCATTCCCCAAAGTCCAGCTCCAGGCTGGCCGAGGAGTGGGGTTTGTGTGAGTGGCACTGGGAGGCCTAGCTGGTGGGTAACATGGTCAATTCTGTGGTTTATAAAAAAACTCCCCCTGGGGCTGGGTGTAGAGAATGGACTGGAGAGGAGGGAAGTGGGGCAGGGGAACCAGTGAGGAGAAAGCTGCCCCTTATTCCAGGAAAGAAGTTGGACTAAAGGCCCTGGTGGTCATTGGTGGGAGGTGGTGGTCAGGCAGAACAGCAGGAGAGAGGAAGAAGGGAAGATTTAGGAAGTGGACTCCTCAGAGGAGGAGGGGGAGTCCTAGGCTGGCTGGGGTGGAATCTCCAGGAAGCAGCCTTTGGGGGGAAGATGGGTCTGCAGTTGCCTCCACGACTGGACCCTGGTGTCCTGGAGGTGACTACTGAAGCTGATGACAGGCACCTCAGGCTCTTGGGAGCTTGCATCAGCCAGCCACAAGGCAGGCAGAGAGGGCTGGGCAGAAAGGATGGGGAGACCTGCTTAGGCCTCTCAGCCAAGACTGGGGATGGGGGGTGAGCAGGGTTTCAGTCTGCATGTCCATGTCCCTGCCTGACAAGGATTTCTGCTCATCAGAGGGGTGGTCCATGTGACCTGAGGGGGCTTGCAGTACTGTTTGCTGGTTGCCAGCTCCTGCGGCTGTCCTAGTGGACTGAAGTGGTCCTTGGGCTGGGTGGGAGCCAAGGCTGAGCCTGGCCTTGGGGAAGTCCAGCTTCCAGCCTGGAGAATAGAGAGTGGTCAGGTCTGGGAAAGGGCTTCCGGGAAGTTGGGGGTGGGCCCCCAGCCCCCCGCCCCACCACTGCTGGGCCTGCCTTGGGCTGAAGGGAGGGGACCTCCTTTCCCTCTTCTCCTTGGAGGCAGGGGCCACTGGAGGAGGGGCAGCTTGAGACCGTTGATTTCCACTTGGAAGCCCTCTTTATTTGGCTGGGGATGGAGAAAGGCTGGGGTCAGAGTGCATGCATCCCCATGGAAACAGCAATGAGCCTGGCCCCTTGGGGACCCTGGCCCTGGTGGGGGATGGGGAGGCCAAGCTGGGGCTCCGGGGCTCCTTCAGCTGAGGCCTGGGCCTGGCCTTTGGCAGCAGCTCTTACAGGGAGGTCCAGGCCCTGAGCTGTGGGACCTGTGACGAAAAGGAGCAGGGGAGGCAGGGCCACAGGGAGAACTTGGAGGGGAGAGTGGACTGTGCCTCCTGTAGCTGGGTGCTCCCCGTAGGCCATTAGTAGGTGGCCAGAGGCAGTGAGGCTGCAGGCCTTGCAGGCAAAGGGACTTCTGGTTCAGCTTGACCTCATGCTCTGTGGCTGCAGGGCTGGTTCCAGAGCCAGCAGGCAGGTCTGGGTACCCTGGTCCTAAATGCCTTGCTCAGCTCAGACTCAGCCTCAGCCTGAGAGGCTGGCTGCAGGGGGTGGGGCCAACAGGTAGGAGCCACGATGGAGGACAACTGAACCCCAGCAGTCAGAGGAGGGCGGCCCTTGCCCTTGGAAAGGCCTTTTGTCCGTCTGTGGTTGCCACTTTGTGTCACAACTGGATTCTGCTCTGGCCAGGTAGCTTAACTGGTTAGAGCATTGTCCTGATACACCAAGGTAGTGGGTTCGATTCCTGGTTAGTGTACATACAGGAACCAACCATCCATTGAATGCATAAATAAGTGGAAAAACAAATCTATGTTTCCCTCTCTCTCCCTTCCTCTATTAAAAAAAGAAACGACAAAAGACTGGATTCTTGGTCCCTCCATTGGCTGCAGTTCCCCTGTCTGTGTACAGAGTTTTCATTCAGAGAAGTGATGAGTCTCAAAGAGACCAAAACAAGGCTCAGACCCGGCCGCTGCCATCCTTGAGTGCCCAGCAGAGAGGCTTTGCCTCTCCTGGCCCTCATCCACCTGCCTGAGGCCAGCTCCCCAGGAACAGGTGTTCTCTCTGCCCATCTTGTGGGGGAAGCTACCTAGGCTCTCAGAAGTGCCAACGTGTGTGCGTGCACCAAAATAGTTGCCCCAGAATCAAGTGCCCACCTTTGGGAGCCTCAATGGTGAGTGCACCCATTAGGGACGTGCACCTGTCAATAGGACCAGATCTACCTTTCTGCTTTCTGCAGTCCACAGGGCAAGTCCGTTGGCGCGTGTAGGGCTGGCAGCTGTCCAGCTGGCCAGACTTGCCGAAAAGACCTCAGAACCTCTGAGAGACAGCCATCTGGGCCCAGGGTGGCCCCCGTTGGGCAGAAAAAGACCAGCTAGCTCCAAATCACTTTCTTCAAGAAAATCCAAACACACACTTGCATGTTTTGAATAAATTTACATGTTGATTGCACTATTCTAAATCAGATTTTTTTTTTCTGGAAGAGGAGCCTTCATTACAAGTCTGTGAAATAAGATGAGATACAGAGGCAATTCATCTTGTGCTGCAGGGATTTCAAGGTGCTGGGGTGGCTCTAAGTTTTCAGGCCTGTGCTACAGAGGGGTCCAGAGGGCACCAATCCTTCCCCACCCAGAGCGATATGGCAAAATGCAAATGGGAAGGGGCCACCCAGCTACACCTCCTTCCAGGCTCCTGGAGGTAAGGGCATCTCTTCTGGTTGCTCAGGATCCCCAGCACCCTGCAAATGCAGCACCCAGCAGGACCTCACTATACAGTTCCCAGGCAAAAAAGTGAACGATTCCACAATCCCTGGGACACTAGAGAGGGCTCTCTCTGGGCTTGGGCACACACTAGGGTGGGAAGCCGCTCAAGCTTGCAGCTAGCTAAGGTGGGGAGTCTGAATGCCCATTTCTCTTCAATGAGTGTTGCCTACTGGAGCCCCGCACTGGCAGAACTGTTTAGGCCATTATACCCCAACCGGTCACGGACGTGGCCAGTCCAAGGGAGATTGGGACTGGTGGCGGTGATCAAGACCGTTCTCTGCAACTGAGGCAGATTCTATAGGAGCTGGCGCAGGAGGCCGGGCAGGAAGACCTGTGATGGGAAACCTGAGGGGCGAATCTCCGTGTCCACTGTACCAACTTGCTCTCCTCACCACAGCCAGAACGATCTTCCCAAAGCTGGACTCTGACCAGAGGCCACTCCTGGGCCTCTGCCCCACTCCAGCCTCCGTGGAATGGCACCTCCCCCAGCAGTTTCAGGGACTGTGATCCCTGACTCTGACCACCATCCCCCACCCACCGCCGGCCCACATGCACTCGACTCCAGGCTAGCCCTGAGTCCCGAAGGCGGGGGGGACGGCTAAACCCTCGCTCTGCAGGTAATCTGCAGGAAGACCACCACGGGGTCAGCCGGTCCCCCCATCCCTGTAGTTGCTTGTGACCATTTCTGCCAAGTCCATACTGCAGGGCTCAGGAGCGCCGGTGTGGGGGCTCTGCACCTCCTCTCCAGCGCGGGAGCCCCTCCACGCTACCCGGCGAGGTCCACCTAGGTTTTCGCGTGTACGCGCACTCAAGCCCAATTGCCGTCTTCCCTACTGGGGCGGTAGCTCCAGGACCCGCGCCTTCTTCCTGCCTCGACAGTCCTCGGTGCCTCACGCGCAAGGCGCGCGCGGGCGCAAGGCGAGAGGGCGCGGCGGGTCCTCGTCCGGAGCCGGAGCGGGTCGCGCGGGGCGGCCTCCTCGGCGGTGATTGGGCGCGCGGCCGTGACGTCAGTACGCCCGCTCGCCCGGCCTCATCCTCCGGCCTCGAGCTTTCGGTTCAGCTGCTGCCTGGCGCGCGCCTGGCGGAGGAGCGGGAGCAGGGCGCGCGTCGACGCTGATCTGAGGCGGCTCGCTGGGTCTCGCGGCCCCGGCCCCAGCCCCCCGGCCCCTCCCGGCCCCGCCCGGCCCCCACCCGCGACCGCCGCCCCTCCCCGCTAGCCCAGCGCGGATTTGAACAGCCTGGCCGCAGCCCGCGAGCGCGGCAGCCAATCAGCGGCGCGCACTTTCCCGCGGCTTCTGCGGCGGCGGCGGCCCGGCGGCGGCGGCGGCGGGCGGGAGCGCGGGGGCGGGGTCGGCGCCGCGCGCGGAGAGCCTAGGCCTGGCCGCGCTGCGCCCGCCGCCGCCCCCTCCCCTCCCTCGGCCCTTCTTTCTCGCGGCCCCGGCCCCGTCCCCGCCGCCGCGGAGCCCAGCGCCGCGGCCCGAGAGCCGCTGCCGCCGGAGGATGCGACGCACCACAGGTCACTGAGACGGCCGCCGGCCTGAGAGTGGGGCGGGGGCCGGGAGACCGGGGGCGCGGCCGGGACGCGGGCGGGCGGTGGCGGTGGTAACGGGGCGGCGGGCGGGCGCGGCCATGTTGGGCCTCCGCGGCGGTTGCACCTGTGCCGGCCTGCGGGCCAGGCGGCCTTTGTTCGCGGCGGCGCCCAGCCGGCCCCGGCCGGCCTTTGTGAGGCGCTGGCCCGGCCGGGCCCGGGCCGGGCGGTGGGAGGGGCGCTGCGGGCGGTGGGGAGGTGCTTTTTGTCTGCCGCGGGTCCTCGGGAGACACTGGCGAGCGCCGGCCGTTGGTCAGCACCGGTGCCTGGCTGCCGGACCGGGCCTTGGCAGGTGGAGGCGGACGCCGGGCGCGGGGACCCTTCCGGGCTGCGGGCGCGCGCCGCGCCCAGACTCGCCTCGGTGCCCCGGGTTCTCGGGGCTAACGAGGTCCCTCGGGGCGCGAAGAAACGCGGCTGCGGTCTGCACGCTGGCTTGACCCCAGTCGCCGGGAGGGCGGTTTAAAATCTAGGCATTTAAAAACCTCTGCTCTTGACTTTGGGTGGAAAGGACTTGGAACCGTTGCATCCTTTGGTGTTTTCCCTCGGCGCCCGGGAATCATACGGTCCCAGGTTTGACGTTTGAGCTGAAACTTAGTATCTCGGCGGCGGGGATCCCTTATGGGCAGGGACCCGGCGCCCTGGGGTGCGCGTGGGAACAGAACCTGCAGCAGAGGAGCCATGCGACCGGCGACTGGGGAGCCGGTTAGGGAAGTTCTTGACTGACAGCCCGCGCTCAGACTTTGAAGGCCTTGACTTTTAAGTGAGTTAAACATCAAGATGTACGTTCCTCCGTCACTAACCAACCTAAATGTCTCGGTGATACTGAGTCTGTTTTGTGTGCTTTTAAATAAGGTTATTAAAGTGGAAAATTAGCTATCCCGTTAGTGCATTGGTACTCAAACGCTTTTATTTTCCAAAATGATTTAAATGTCCTCGTTACATATTTAAATATGAGGAGAGCAACGACGGTATTGAAAAACCACAACTCCAAAGGGTAACACGAAAGAAACGAGCCCCGCAGCCCAGACATCCCTTTCCGCGTGGGCTTGACCCAGCCCTGGCTCAAATCTAGACTGCCGGCTGCCGGGAGCAGGACTCATGCCTGAAGCACGTTGACTTTGAGTCACTTCCTTTCCTTCTCTTCCATTTTCTCAGCCTTCAGTTTTGGGCCGTGGTTGCCAGCTTGCACCACATGGGTGTGAGCTTGTGTGAGCTCTGTGAAGAGCTCGGTCTCCCGTCTCTCCTGTGCCCAGAGCCCGCCCTCCTACCACATCACATCCCTAGAGGGTCCAGCCTGAGGGTGTGGGATAAGGGGCTACAGGAGCTTCAGAGGATGATGGATGGTTTGTCCTGTGTGTGCGCATGCGTGCCAAATTCATGTGTAAGGGGCGAGCAAACACAACTCGAGGTTGACGGAGGCATACAGAGGAAAAGAAGGGGTGGCTACTAGGCTTGCGTTTTTCATGCAGCTGATTTATACAGGGCTGATAAAACCATGCCTGCTCAAGGGTAGTTAGTAAAGGAAGCGGGGCTCAGGATCACAGGGGTTAGAGGCCATGCTGCCTGTCCAGGGGTCCAGCCTTCCTCCCGTTGCACGTCCTCTCCTCCTACAAATAGTCCAGCTTTGAAGGGTTTACTCAGAGAGCAGAATGTAAACTAAAACTAATTAGTTACTTCCTTTTATGGTTTACTGCTTCAGTATAAAACGTGTAAAGTAGGTGGAATGATTTCCTGAGAAAGGAAAATCATTGCTGGTGAATGGATAGGAAACACTAATAAAATGTGTGTGATGTGACATACAGGATTCTTGTCACCAAGCACATATGAAAGCATGGGCTGAAATGATGCTGAAGTTGGTCACCCAAATTTATGTTCCTGCTTGTTTTAATCTGGACAAAGCACCTTTCCAAGGAAAGGCTCCAGGCAGCAGGGACAGAAGGTGCAGGCTTTCTGCTTGTACTCTTGGCATGCCAGGTTGTTGGTGTTCTGCTGGGTGGGCTGCTGGGCCCCCACGAGCTGTCTTGGAGCTACGTTGTAGCCACTGGAGCCCAGCTCTTCTCTTTTGCCCGATTACAATGACAGCGTCCTTGCTCGCCACGTGTTTGGTGCCCGCAGCTGGCTCCAGGCCTTTGTGTGGGCTGTGGTGGGGTGGTCCTCTGCTGTCCTCGCCGGCTGAGGAGGGAGCACCCAGCCTTCCAGGGGCTGCTTGGGACCTTTCTCCACTGAGGGCTGGGCTCTTGGAGGCAGGAGGACTGCCACCATCTCTGCTGGTGCCCCATCGTGGCAGGCATTCAGTAAACACCAAAGCCGCAGGCCCAGGACTCAGCATAACCCAGCAACCAGGTTGAATGCCAGTGCCCGGCCTGTCTGTCTGTACTGTTCGTCTGCCATGCTGCAGCAGCAAGGGAGCGTCTGGAGGAGGCTGAGTTTGGAGAGGGAGGGGCTGGCCCAGGGTTGCCCTAATCTCATCAGGGAGCCACGGCCTGTTTGCCAGGCAGGTCTCCTTTCTTTCCTTCTCTCATCCCAGCGAGTGTGAATGTCAAATAAAAATCAGCTGTGGAACACGTAAGTGCAACAGTAGGACTGACCTGCAGCTAACTGCCTCTGAGATGGAGAGGGCAGGGGGTGGCTGCCGCCCGGCTGTGGCCTGGGTAGGGTGAGGAGAGCACAGAGCCTGCAAAGCACAAAAGCGAGCGCGTGGAAGTTCGGGGGATTAGGCTCCTGCTTTGCACAGTCTTCACACGACTTGTTCATTTCTTTGTCACGAGTGGTTATTTATAGTAAGTACTTTGGGGAGACGACATCTGAAGTGGGTCACCCCAGGGACTCAGCAGCATTTCGCATTTGTGTATTGGTTGCAATGGAGCTTTTGAAGAAGCTGATTGATTTGATGATACTCGGTTTGCTGGTTAGAAAAAATCAAGACAGACCTCAAATAGTGTTGTTTTTGAGTCTGCCTTCCAAAAAAGCAAATGGCCGATGATGAGCATCTTAACTTCTGTGATACTTAGTAGTTTTTAATATTCAATAGTTAACAAAACACAGGGTAGAAATTGCAAAGTGCAGGCTGAGCTGAGTGCTGGCCTTTGCTAGTGGGTGTGTAGACAGTGTTTTTTTTAAGATTTTGTTTGTTTATTTTTAGAGAGACAGGGAGAGAGGGAGAGAAACATCACTGTATGGTTGCCTCTTGCCTCTCCCCCGCTGGGGACCTGGCCCACAACCCAGCGTCCCTGACTGGTTTGGGAGGCCTAGGGGTATGTCCTTAGCCTTTTGTGTTTCACCCGCCTTTGCACCACCGTCCACTCTCACTGTGCTCCAGCCACTAGGACCCCTGGCCTGCCGTCCAGCTGTGCGTGGCCTCAGGCTGCGGCCCTTGCCCCTGTCAGGAACTCTCTTCTGCACACCCGTGCATGGGGTGCCCTGCCTGCCTGCACACCCCTCCTGCCCTGCTGCTCTGGTGCCCGCCCCCTGCTGCAGCCATTGCCCTTGGCCTCCGTGTGGGGCCCGTGCTTGCCTGTTTCCCGGGCTGCACTGAGGAGTCTGTCAGGGCAGGGGTTTCCTCTTTCCTGACTTTCTTCCTCCTTTTCTCTAGATTTTAAAAACTTTTATTTATTTATTTTTACAGGAGAAGGGAGAGAGACAGAGAGGGAGAGAAACATCGACTGGTTGCCTCTCGCATGCCAGTACCCGGGGACCTGGCCTGCAACCTAGGCACAAGCCCTGGCTGGGAATTGAACTGGCGACACCCAGCCAGCCCACTGAGCCACAGCAGGCAGGGCAGCTTTGGTTATTCTCTTACACCCATGCGAGAGTGGTGCCCGAGGGGCTCATTCACTCAATGACTGAACAAATGGTCGCTCAGCCCCTGTACAAGGTCCATTGTGTAGTACTCCCCAGAAGGGGTGCAGGTGACAGTGAGTGGTGTGAACATGTCCTGGTATGAGGTTGGAAAGGTGCTACCTCACCATTGGCTGGTGACAGGTCAGAGGGAGGCTTGTAGACCAATAGTTGAGAACTGTGGCCTTCCCAAGCACAGGAGGTGGGGGGAGGAGGAGTGGGCAAGTGCAAGAGAGGGGCAGCATCGGTGGGCTGGGGTTGACATGGGACTCAGAATTGGGGGAGTGGGCCCCAGGAGTCCTGGGGTTCGCAGTTTGCAGGATGGGGACAGGATTGCTGCCCCCATCTCACCGTGGACCAATGGACAGGGAGGGGCCCCTCTGTTTCTCATCCACTTCTCTTCCCACAAAGAAGCTCCGGCTTCCCTGGGAGTGGCCCTGGGGCTGTGCTGCTCGTCCAGCAGAGGAACTCTGGTGGTGTGTGGTCCCTGTGAGCTTCTCCAGCATCTTCGCTGGGCAGTCCTCGGCAGGGTGCTGAGATTGCGCTGCTGTGCTTCTCTGGCCCCCATGTGCAGGCCTCCCTGGGGCGTCGCTGGGCTCCCACACCAGGCAGCCTCGTTCCTCCGTGAGTGTGGGGCCTGGGCCAGGCACACCATGCAGACGCTCACCTTCTGTTGAGGTCATGAGTCTTTGGAGGCGAGGGCCCTCCGACTTGTCCTCTGGGTTTCGGGCAGTGCCCAGAAGCACACAGTTAACAAGGGAGGGTAGCTTCTGAACCTTCTGCTTTCTTAAAGATTTTTATTTCATAAACATGTGAATTCCTAGGTTTTTTAAATTGAAATAATGTTAGATAAAAGAGACTTCTGTCTTGCTTTCCCCAGAAGATTTGAAGTCAAGTTGCCATCTGTGCAGAGCTTCTCCTTAAGTGGCTTTGCGCTGCAAACGTTTTCTGAGGCTTGTTGGGTCCTCACAGCAGGAGGCTGAACCGACAGACGTGAGGGGAGGCCCAGGGTCACTGGACTGCACGCCACTGGGGCGCCTGTGGGTCTGACCCGATTCTGTGCCCTGGGGACCTGCTGTTCCACCTCTCGGGCCCTGTTAACGGATGGCTGTGTGTCCTGGAATGGGAGGGGCCATTATATTTGTTCAATGGGGCATCCTGCCTTCACTGGCTGTCAGCTGTGTGCTGGCGATGAGGCAGGACCTGTGTCCCATGGAGTATGCAGACCTCCCTGTGTGGGAAAAACGGCAGAGCCAGTGGACAAAGGGCCATGTTTTTGAAAAACCCATGAAATAGTCTTGCCAAATAATTGAACCTGGATCCTTATTGCCAACAACCAATGTAAATGCCACACAGTGTGCGAGAGACATGGTGAACCACTCGTTGCAGAGCTGCCAGCAGCAGAACCCAGACCTGGTCCATCAACAAGGAGGAAGAGGGAGGGGCTGCCTGCTCCGCTCGCAGCGCTCGTTGGCTCCCAGGACGGGCCAGGGCCAGAGCCAGACACAGCTGCATGCCACTCATCATCTGGCACAGGCGGAAATGGGGGGCCCCGTTGGATTTGCTGGTGAGGAGTTCCCACCTTTTTAGCTGCCACAGTGGCTGTGTTGCATTTGAGAAGAGACTGTGTCCTGTTGGCGATTCGTGTCCAGATCCGTGCTGACAGAAGGACATGCCGCCTGGGTTTGCCGAGCACATCTCTGAAGAGGGCTGAGAGTGTGTGGCCTGACCAGGGCTGGCGTGGGGTGCTGGCGCTCGGCATGGGTGGTTCTGCCTGATCTGTCCACCCTGCAGTCAGAACTCTGCAGAATAGAAGAAAGATGGGGCCCTCTCGTAGGTCCTGCAGGGTCCTTCCGCCCAACGGGGGCCCAGAGTGCTGGGTGGTGCAGGAGAGTGCCAGGCCTCGGGCGCATGCAAGTCTTCTGCGGACAGGGACAGAAGCAGAAGGAGCTGGTGTGGCTGGGGCAGGGGTGAGGGGCCCGGGGGCACACAGGCTGTGCAGGTGGGGGTGGGCTCTTCAGGCTTAAGTGAGAACTTTCTTCCTAAGTGCAATGGGTGGTTTGCAGGGGGTGTGTGTGAGTGGGAGTGTGCACTTGGGGTGGGGTGGGTCTGCTGGTCCCCGGAGGTGCCTCCCCCAGTGCCCTGGGTGGTGGGCTGAGTGCAGGCTGGGCACAGGGGGCCCATCTGTGGTTGCTGCCCGTTGGGCAGAGGCTCTCCAGTGCCCCTGCTCTAGGTGGGGTCCTCCCCTTGACGTGGGTGTGGCCACATGACTTGCCTTGGACAATGCGAAGGGTCCCATCTCTTCTGACTGGAAGCTGTTGTAGGCACGTGTTTTCTAGCCCTCTGTGTAGGCTGGGGGGCGGCTCACAGCCGCACCTGAGCCAGAGAGGCACCTCTGGGTTGAGCTGAGGAGCGAGTGGCTGCCATGGGGCTTGGCTCCCTGAGTCCGGGGCCCTGGGCCTGTCCAGAGTGCGGACTCACGGGCCCACCGCCACCTGCTGGGTCCCAGGCCCTGCGGCAGGGCTGGCAGTCTGTATCCCACAAAGCCCTTCCCTGGTCCCAGTGCCTTAACACTGAGCACCTTGGCCAGCGTGGCAGTGAGGAGGCTGGTGGCCAGCAGGAAAGCCAGGGGGCAGAGGAGGAGGCAGGCTGAGGGGCAGGGTTCTGGGGTGAAACTGTGAAGCCTGTTGTCATCTCTGTGAGAGCCAGGGTGGGGAGAGGTGTCCCTGACACCCAAGTTTTTTCCTCCGCACTCCCCCCCAAACCAGCAGCTTATTCTCAGCATCTACGGGTTGTTTCTGTTCTGTTTTGTTATTTGTCTTTTTAGGTTCCACTTGTAAGTGAAGTCATGTGGTGGTTTGGTTCTCTGCGTCTGACTCGTTTCACTCAGCACGAAGCCCTGTAGGTCAAAGTGTGCTTTGGCGGAGGCCGGCGTCGCACTCCTCTTTGTCCCCGAGTAGTCTTCCTCTGCACGCGTGCCACCATCTGCCTGGCTGTCCATCAGAGGGCACCTGGGCTGCCTCCATGTCTTGGCAATTCTCCGTGCTGCTGTGGCGAATGTGGGGTCAGATGTATCTTTTTGAATTGGCGTTTTGGGCTCCTTCAGATACATTCCCAGAAGTGGGACCACTGGGTCACGAGGCAGATCTGTTCTTAATGTTTTGAGGATCCTCCACACTGCTCTCTGTGGTGGCTGTGCCCGTCCGCATTCCCGCCAACAGTGGTGCACTGGGGGGGGGGGGGGGGGCTCCCTCCACCTCCTCGCAGCATGTGGTGGTGGACCCATCGGTGGAAGCATCCGGTGGGTGTGAGGTGACGGCTCCCCACGGTTTCCACGGGCATTTCTGACAGTGACGTTGGGTATCTTCTCGCATGTCTGGATGCCTGTGTGTCTTCCGTGGGGAGCTGTCTGTCCAGGTCTCCCCTCGTTCTCTGCGTCTCCTGTCTGTTCAGAACTCCTGCTGCACAGGTATTCCCGCAGCGTGATCTTCGTATTTCCTTCTTTTCTCTCCTGTGTTGCTCCTTTCTTCCCACTTCCACCTTTCCTCGCCTCCTTCCTCGCCCCCCAGCCCCTCCTTCCGGCAGCAGGGTGCGGTGAGGACACTCTCTGGTCGCCTTCTTCTGTCTCCAGCAGCAGGGGATGGTGTGAGAGAGTGCTGTAAGTTTTAGTTATTTTGGGAATATCTTTACATTTTTGTAACATTCCTTTAAAATTCTAAAGAAAAATTGGAACTATATAGCATGCTCCTGCACCTCAGAATGCGAGCGTGGTGTGGCAGGGCCTGCTGCCCCCGAGGCCCTCCCTGGCTGCAGCGCTGCAGCTGCAGGTGGACTGTGGGCCTGGCAGGGTAGGGCCCTCCTCAGCAGGGGGGTCTGGGGGGCCTCTCATACCCACTTCATGGTCCCTGCTGTGGCCAGAACCCTCGTTGTGCCTGGCATGTGCTTCGGAGGGAAAGAGGGAACTGTTTTGCACGTTCGATGAGAGTGGATATTTAAAATTGAGGTAAAGTTCGCTAACATAAAAGTCACCACTTAAACCACCTTAAAGTGTATAGCTGTCACCACTGATTCCTGCATCTTTCCATCACCCGGAAGAAGCCTGTGCCTGTTAGTGTCTCTGCCCCAGCAACCCCTAGCCCGCTCACCCGCTGTCTCTGCGAGCACTTAGTCTGTGCCGAGCCTGCCCCAGCCCCGAGCTGGCTCTGCCCCAAGCAATGCTGGGCTCTGAGTTCCAGCCCGAGTTTTGTAGGAAACCACCAAACTACCTTCCAAAGTCACTGCGCTGCCCTGGCTGGGTAGCTCAGGTGGTTGGAATGTCGTCCCTGATACACCAAGGTGGCGGGTTCCATCCCTGGTGAGGGCACATGCAAGAGTCCACCAGTGAATGCATCGATAAGTGGAACAACAAGTGGATGTGTCTGTCTGTCTTTCCGTCTCTCCCTCCCTCCCCCTTTCCTTCCTCCCTCTCTCTTCTTTTCTCTCCCTTCCCCGCTGTAAAGTTTATTACAAACAAATAAACAAAGTCACTGCACTGTTCCCCACCCCACCAGCACTGAGTGAGCGTTCCTGCCGCTGCAGGTCCTTGTCAGCACTTGGTGTCGTCAGAGTTCTGGATTTTGGCCGTTCTGATAGGTGTACAGTGGGATCTCACTCTTTTGGGTTTGCATTTTCCCAGTGACATATGAAATGGAGAGTCTTTTCTCTTTTAAAAATTTTTTATGTATTGATTAAATTGAGAGAGACACATTGATTTGTTCCACTTATTTATGCATTCATTGTTTGATTTTTTTTTCTTTTTTGGGGGATTCCATTTATTTATTTTTAGAGAAAGGGGAAGGGAGGGAAAAAGAGAGCATAAGAATTATCCATGCATGGTTGCCTCTCATGCGCCCCCTACTGGGGACCTGGCCGGTAACCCAGGCATGTGCCTTGACTGGGAGTTGAACCAGCAACCTTACAGTTTGCAGGCTGGCATTCTGTCCACTGCGCCACACCAGCCAGGGCATTGTTTGATTCTTGTATGTGCCCTGACCAGGAACGGGACCTGCACACTTTGGCATATTGAGACGACACTCTGAACAGCTGAGCCTCCTGGCCAGGACTCCACTGGTCGGTCTGTTCTCTCACTGACACCAGCCTGCCTCAGGGACGGCACCTTCACAGTAGGCCTGGGGGCCGTGGTGCCAGGTGCTGCTTTGTTCTCGTCCCTCATGTTGCGTTGGCTGTTTTTGGCCTTTTGCTGTCACGTAAAGTTTAAAATCAGCTTGTTGGTATCCACAAAACAACTTGCTGGGGTTTTGATCAGGGTTGCGTGTGACCTGCAGGCCATGCTGGGAAGAGCTGATGTCACGGCTGCGTCGAGTCTTCTGTCTGTGACCATGCAACGTCTCTTCCCTTCTGCGGTTCTCGAGTCTTGTTCATTGGAGTTCTGTCACTTCCTTCTTGTAGGTCTTGTTCCTGTGCAGTTAGATTTATTCTTAAGTACTGAATTTTGGAGGGTGCTAGTATAAGTTGTGTGTTTGACTTACACTTCTGCTTGCTCACAGCCGGTGAGTAGGTGACCGACTGACTTTTGTGTGTTGGCCTTGTACCCTCTAACTTTGCTGTATTGCTCGTTAGTCCCAGGATTTTTTTTGTTTGGATTCTTTGAGATTTCCTACACATGTGAGTCAGGCATGTTACCTGTGAACAAAAGGTAGTTTTGTCTTCCTTCCCAGCATCTGTGCCCTCCATTTTCTTTGCTGGTCCTGCTGCGTCAGCTGGGGCAGCAGAGTGCTTCACCTGCTGGGGCTGGAGTGGGGAACCACTCGGCCTCACTCTCAGTGGGCAGGGTGCGAGTCGCGCAGCAGTCCTTTGTGTGTCTGTGGGTGGGCAGCAGCCCCACATGGGGCGCTCCCCTGCTCCAGGGCTGTCACCGTCTGCTCCTTGTCCCCCCACTGTCCTGCCCACCCCGCTGTTCCTGTGGGAGCCGCAGGTGGCAGGCCCCACAACCTTGGGTGTCTCCACCACCACCTGGCTGGCCACTGCCCAAGTGGTGCTTTGCTGGAGAGCTGTCCACATGTGCAAGGGCACCCACGTCCTCACTCCTCCTTCAGCCGGAGCAGCCCCCATGCGGTAGCTGTCAGAACTGCATGCAGGCAGGCAGGGTGTCTTTGGGCAGCCTGGCTGTCCCCAGTTGGAGCTGCTCCTCATGCATCTGCAGGTCTCACTCCCGCCGCCCCGGCCTCAGGTGCTGTCAGTGTCCCCTTCCCGTGCAGGGCCTCCCGGTGGCTGTCCTGAGGCACTCTTGGTGGGTGACCCCCTGCTGGTACAGGTGCCTACACTTTGGCTGCCCTTTGGGGTTTGGGCCCTTTGCTGGGGATGATGGCTGTGCCGTGAAGATGCCCATGGTAACAGTGCAGCCAGAGGGGTCTCTGAAGGTGGGCCCAGGGGCCCGCAAGCATGTTGGGGCCTTGCCCTTGGTGATGGGGGGTGGCTCTGTCAGGTTTTCGGCCCCTCCTGTCAGGGCCTTTAGGTTGGGCCTGGGCAGGGCAGGGTTGGGGTGGCATGCCGGCCAGGCCTGCACCTGGACTCACTCGGGCGGCCATCTCCCTTTCTGATGCTCAGTGGCTCCATCAGTCTGGCACTAGTGGTGTGCCAGGCATGGGAACATCTGTTTTTGGTTTTTTTTTTAAATTTTGGATTTTATTTCTTTTTAGGGAGAGAGGAAGGGAGGGAGAGAGGGAGAGACATCAGTGTGCGAGTGAGACATAGATTGGTTGTCTTTCCCATGCCCCCTACTGGAGACCTGGCCCACAGCTCAGGCATGTGCCCTGACTGGGAATCCAACTGGCAACCTTCTGGTTCTCAGGCTGGTGCTCAGTCCACTGAGCCACACCAACCAGGGCAAGGAGTATCTGGTTGCAGACTTTGCTCTCAGGTGACCTGTGCCCGTCAATGAACCTCTGCCTGGGAGGCCGCCACAGCTGTGACAGGCCCGCTCTATGTTGGCCGCCTTGTGCGGGCACACTGGAGCAGCCAATGGTGTCCCCTTCGGGATGATGAAGCAGGTTGGATGCTGTGTCTTTGACCATCTTGATGGTGAGAGGCGGTGGCGCCACCTGAGAGGTGGAGCCTGGCTTTTGTGTTCTCTTCCTTAGAGGCTGTTCTGTTCTTTCTTTCCAGCTTTATCACTTTGTCATTTTGTGTCATTGTTTTTGTGTTCAAACCACCTCTTGTGACATAAATCATTGTACAATACATCGTAAGTTGACTCAAGAAAGCAAAGCAAACCCACAACGCTGTCGAGATGTGGGATACTTATACTAGGCTTTAAATGTGGTGTTTCTTTCTTCTTTCTTTTTGTTCTCCTAACAGTGTAGTGTTCTAAGAGCGGAAGCACCCGGACTGAATGGAATTGAGCATCAGAAAAAGCCCCCTCTCGGTGCAGAAAGCCGTCACGTACGTGAGGATGAAGCAGGCCCCCGAGGCCCTTGGCGGCAGCACCGGGAAGACCCCGAGCTGCGAGGTGAGCCGTGAGTGCTCCGTGTTCCTCGGCAAAGCACAGCTCTCCGCTGGCCTGCAGGAGGGGGTCATGCAGAAGTTCAACGGCCATGATGCACTGCCCTTTCTCCCGGCGGAGAAGCTGAGAGACCTGACCTCCCGCGTGTTCAATGGAGACCCTGGTGCTCAGGATGCCAAACTGCGTTTCGAGTCCCCGGAGGGGAGAGGGGCAGGGACCCCGCCTAGCACTAGCCCCACCAAAAATGGCTCTCCGGAGATCAAGCTGAAAATCACCAAGACCTACATGAATGGGAAGCCTCTCTTTGAGTCTTCCATCTGTGGGGGCGGTGCTGCTGCTGTGTCCCCATCTGAAGAAAATGGACAGAAACCAGAAAATAAGGCAAGGAGGAGCAGGAAAAGGAGCATCAAGTATGACTCCTTACTGGAGCAGGGCCTTGTGGAAGCCTCTGTGGTGCCGGAGACCTCAAGCCCCTTGGACAAGAAGGTACCTAGGGGGGGCTCTGCCTGGGGGCAGGGATGGTGCAGACACAGCTCTCCACCCAGGGGAGCCACGAGGATGAGGGCAGACTGTGGGCGTGGTGGGGGCGTGGCTTCGGAAAGCCCCAGCATGGCCTGACCTGTCCAGCTGCAGAGCCACTGTGAGGCCTGAAGAGGTCAGCCGTGTCCTTGAGGTCAAAGTGACAAAAAGAGGTTGCACCGCTTTCTGAGTTCCTGACCCCTGGGCTCTTCTCCTTTCATGGCCTCCTCTCTAGAGATGGGAGGGGCCTGGCTCTGGTCAGTGCAGGCACTCGGACACCTGGTGTGGGCTTCTCAGCCTTGCCCTGTCTGAGGAGTAAGCGTAGCTGCCCCTCAGTGGCTCCTCTGCCCGGCAGCCCAGGGCCTGCCTCCTTGTGGGCTGGACTGTGTCTCCCAGCCAGGGTCCTGGTGCCCAGAGCCCGCTAGTCAGAGGCAGGGGTGCGAGCCCTCGCCTACCCTGCAGGAGCATGGGCGGGGCTTTATGTCCTCACATCTTCAAGTGACCTAGGGTGGCCCCTGCTTGGGTGAATCTGGGCTGAGCGATGCAGCCAGGGAGCCTTGGCTGCGGCTGAAGGGACCCGGGTGGACGCCGCAGCACCCCCTGCTCCCCAGGCACTGGTGGCCTAGTGATGGCCTTGCGGCCTGCTTTCAGGAGTGGTGACAGGGAAGCTGAGACCGGTTTGGGTTGGTGTTGTAATATCAAGATTGGAATATTTAGTTTGAAATTATTGTCAAAGATTTTTATTTATAGTTTCCACAAGTAGGATAGGAAATGGCCAAAATTTTCTTGAAATTATTAAAATAATGAAGAACTTTGAGGGTTTAAAAAATGCCTTTCTGAGTGCTCAGGGGCTGTTTTGATCTTGCTATTGTAACTATAATGGCGAGTTTCTGAAACGACCAGGCCGATGGTGGTTCTGGAGGTGCCCGTGGTGGTGGCAGCTCAGTGCGGAAGAGGCAGGTGCCGGCGGCTCCCAGCCCCACCCCCTGGTTTTGCCAAAATGGGCAAATCCCATACGTTCTGACCTTCCTCCTTCAGAGTGGGAACCCTGACACTTGTTCTCATGGGTGTGTCGTGGGGCAGAGATGGCACAGTAATGTAAGGCTGGGTGCTGTGGCCTCACCTGAGGGCCCACCTTCTCGAAAGTGTGCCAGGTGCCAGCTCTGTGGCAGCCTTGTGCCTGGCATGCTGAGCTCTGTGAGTGAAGTCCTGCGGTTGGCCCAGGATGTGGCCCCTGGGGGTTGGGGTTCACACCCAGGAGGAGGCCAGGGCCATGCTGGCTGCCTGTCCCCCTGCAGAATGGGGTGCCAGGCAGCAGGTAGCCTGGGTCAGGCCCGCAGCCCCTGGACCGCCTGTGTTCTGGGACAGGGAGACTGAGGTCAGGCCCCAGGACTCCTGTCACTTGCTGCCAGGCCTGCTGGTGTCCTTTCCACCCTGGGTTCTGCCACCCTGGCTGAGGCATATGCTGGGCGGTGGGGCTCCAGGAAGTTCTCTGACCAGCTGACTAAAGTACTGTTAAGGCCACCCACCTGGCCAGGAGTTGACAGAGGAGGCCATTGTGGTGATGTGAGATGGGCTCTGCAGGCGCCGTGCCTGCCCCTTGGCGGAGGGCGGGAGAGGCGCCCTTCCGATAGTGTGTCAGGTCTATGGTCTGCCCCATGGTGGTGGGTGCCGGGTCGGGGGAAGCTCCTGCCTGGTTAATCCTTGCTGGGCCCTTCTTGAACAGAGGGCTGGCCCGAGGGGCGGTTCTGGGTGTATCAGCAGACGTCTCCTATTCCTGTTCAGATCCCAGCTTCCAGGGAGCCCTGTCCGAGCACTGGCAGAGACAAAGACCACCTGCTGAAGTACACCGTCGGCGACCTGGTGTGGTCCAAGGTGTCTGGGTACCCGTGGTGGCCCTGCATGGTTTCTGCCGACCCGCTCCTGCACAGCTACACCAAACTCAAAGGTACAGCCTCAGGGGCCCATCCGCTGCCTCCCTTCCCAGCTGCTTTCTCACAGTTCCTCCTTTCTTTTTTCATTGTGTTCAAACTTCCATGATGTGAAATTTGCCATCTTAACCTTTTTTTTTTTAAACTTATTCAGGGATCAAGTCTGAGCCACTAGTTTGCAACCTTGGCTTTAAGATTTTGTTTTTTTATCTTTAGAAAGAGAGGAAGGGAGGGAGAAAGAGGAGAGAAACATCAATGTGTGGGTTTTCTCCCACATGCCCCCTACTGGGGACCTGGCCCACAATCCAGGCATGTGCTCTGACTGGGAACTGAACCAGCGACCCTTTGGGTCTCAGGCCTGTGCTCAGCCCACTGAGCCGCACCAGCCAGGGCGCCATCCTCACTGTTTTTAAGCACACAGTGAAGTGATGTCAGATGCATTCACGCTGCTGTTTGGCCGTCGCCACCTTCATCTCCAGGACACTTTAAAGACTGACACACTGTCTGTCCTTACGAAGCGCTCAGTGAACGTTTATTAAAAAATGAGGTAGCTTTGTGTTATTTCATCCGTGCGTGGAGCGGATTCCCCTCATCATGCAGACCCTCTGACATACGTCTAAGTCATTTTCGTGGCCAAGGACAGTTCTTCCCAGTGTCACACTGTGAGTGGTGATGCCATAAGCCACCTGATGTGTTTCTGAGTTGTTAGTGGTTAAAAATGAAAGGCGCTCACATATCTGTAAATAGGTACCGAGAGGTTCACAGTGAAAACCAGTACTTACACTCCCAAAAAGTAATTATTTTTTATTCTTTCAACATTTTCTTACAGTTTTAATTGCTGGGGTTTTTTTTTGATTTATCATTTGGGCATTTTCTGTTGACTTTCTTCTTTTTTTTAGATTTTATTAATATGTTTTTAGAGAGAGGGGAAGGGAGGGAGAGAAATATCCATGAGTAGATTGCCTCTGAGGTGCCCCCTACTGGGGACCTGGACTGCAACCCAGGCATGTGCCCGGACTGGGAATTGAACTGGTGACCCTTTGGTTGACAGGCCAGCACTCAATCCACTGAGCCACACCAGCCAGGGCATCTGTTGACTTTCTGTTAGGGAAAATGAAAATTGATCTCTTAGGTCATTTCCTGTTTCTTCCCCTCCCATCTTCCCACATAATTAACTCACTGTTTTCATCAAACACATGTTCATGTAATTTGACTGTGTGTAAATATCACTAAGAAGAACCATGTTGGGTGCTGTAATTGTACTTGCTTATACAACCTTTTGTTTTTCCTGGAGTTATTGCTTTTCTTTTAAAATCATAAACTTTGCTGTCTATGCAGCCTTAATTTTTTTCAAGTATTTATTTCTTTGTCCTTAAAACAGATCTTGTTGCCTGGGCCTGGTTGCTCAGTGGGTTGGAGCATCGTCCCGACACCAAAAGGTTATATGTTTGATCTCTGGTCAGGGTACACACCTAGGCTGTGGATTCTACCCCTGGTTGGTACATGTGGGAAAGGCAAATGATTGATGTTTCTCTCTCACATCCATGTTTCTCTCTTTCTCTCTAAAATCAACAAACATATTTTTTTTAAAAACTCACTCTCACAGCAGGTCTCTCCTGTTGGGGAAACAGTGGAAACTTGTGTTTGATCCGTTTCCCTTTCCTGCTCCTGTGACCTCGCCTGTTCGCCCTCTTCACCCTCTTCACTCTCGCTCTTCCGCCCCTTCACCTTTCCTCCGCAGGACGCTGCCTACTGGGACTCCACCCCACCCCACCCCGTCTGTGCTGCAGCCACTCTCTCTCGGGCTCCATGGTTCCTGGTCGTGGGCTGGAGGCGCCTTCCCCAGTTCCTGGTATTTTCTGTGGCTCTGCCCCTACTCTGTCTAGGTCAATTTCCCCTTTTTGCCGAGTGCACTTTTGATGCCCTGAGAAAGTAAGAGTGGTCGGCCTTCTCACGCCTGACTGATGGGTTTGGCTGGGTGTCGAATTTTGTGGAGGATCATTTTTCTTACAAGTGTTAGGTATTACTTCATTTCCTGCTAGCATCCAGACTTGCTCTTGAAGTACCTTGACATTCTACCTGTCATTCCATTAACATGGATGTTGTCCTCCCCCTGTCAACAGCTTGAATGTCACAGAGGGGTGCCTTGGTGTGGATGTCGGGGGAGGCCCTTGGGGGCGCGTCAGTTCCGAGACACGTTCTTGCGTTGTTTGATGAGTTTCTCTCTCTCTGTCTCTCTCAGAGAGACCGGTTCATTGTCAGGTCTTGTGTCTCCTTGATTGGTCCTGTAGTTTTCTAGGGGAAGGGAGGAAGAGAAGGAGAGAAACAGTGCCCCCTACTGGGGACCTGGCCCACGACCGAGACATGTGCCCTGACTGAGACTCGAACCAGCAACCTTTCACTTTGCAGGACAGTGCCCAGCCAACTGAGTCCTGCTGGTCAGGGCCATCCTTTAAAACTTTCAAGGCTCTTTCTTTGTCTCTTTCTGTGGTGAGTGAGGGAGTCTGTGGGGTACCCTCCTCCCGCTGCATCTGCAGCTCTGCGGAGCTTGTGTCTGCGTGTTTGGTGGCCTGTGTCGGAGGGAGCGGCCTCTGAGTGGCCTGCGGCCTGTGTGTGTCGGGGGATGCTGTCAGCTCACTTTTACTTCTCTGTTGCCTGTTGACTAGAGCCTCTCTTGATATCTCATGCCCAGTGTTCTGTATGAGGGAAGGGACTCGGTTTCCTGGCGGAGACCCTTTCTCCCCGTTGGCACAAAGGTCTGACCTTACAGCCCACTTCCTCATCTTCGCCCTCCTTCCACCTCACCCCTGTCAGCACCCTTCTCTTGGGTTTGGGGGTCAGGGGTCTCTTCCCTCTCGCAGGCCCCTCTGACTGCATGGGAGGGTGTGGCTTCTCTCTGCTGAGGACAGCAGCCATGGACGCCTCAGGGCTCCTCTGGCCTGAGGCCGCCCTTGACGACTCTGAGCGCTGCAGTGGGTGGGAGGCAGGGTGGGCTTCATGCTCAGGTCGCCCGAGCCCCACTGGGCTCCCCTACGCCCCCCCCCCCCCCCCCCCCCCCCCCCCCCCCCCCCCCCCCCCCCCCCCCCCCCGCCCCGCACTGCTCTCTTATCCCCGCAGTTGAATGGCCCTTTTGTGATGGCCTCTCTGGTCATGCTTGTTTGCAATCTTCCTCAGTGGGTCTGGGAAGTGGGGGGAGGTGAGAGAGTGATTTGGTTAGCTTTCCTCCTCAGGCAGCCTGCCCCTCACCTGGTGTCCTTCCTCGGCGTGGAGAGAGAGTGGGTCAGGTGGAGGGTGGCCGTTGGTGCTCAGCGAGTTCTCCCTCTCGAGCACCAACATTCTGTTCTGAACCCAGGTCAGAAAAAGAGTGCGCGCCAGTACCACGTCCAGTTCTTCGGCGATGCCCCCGAGAGAGCGTGGATATTTGAGAAGAGCCTGGTGGCCTTTGAAGGGGAAGGGCAGTTCGAAAAGCTGTGCCAGGAGAGCGCCAGGCAGGCGCCCACGAAAGCTGAGAAAATCAAGGTGGTGGACGCTCCTGACCCCGATTCCACAGCACGAGCTTGATTTTAATTCTTAATTGTTTGCCTTGTCTCGAACTTACGGTTGTTTGGAATAGTGCGACAGCTACTGAGTAGGCTGTGTTATAACGTACGGCACGTTTCTTACTCATTTGATGACTCCCAGATATAATTTGTTTCGTAATTTTTATTTTTCTTTATGGGTATATAAATAGATAATATGTGTAACAATATATTGCATGTGTCTATATTTACATTAGTTAAGTCAGATTAAATTTATTTCTAGCTTAAAGAAACATTTATGGGGCTGAACTCCATGTAAAACTCTTAAGTTAATTGGTGTTTGTAGCTTTTGATTTCTAAATTTGTGAGAAGCTCTGAAAGTACCGTTTGAAGTGGGTCAGCGCGCCCGTGTACACAGTGAGACTCACCGTGACCCACGCCCTCTTTGCAGCTGCTGAAGCCCATTGCAGGGAGACTGCGTGCGCAGTGGGAGACGGGGCTCCGCCAGGCCACGGAGGCCGCTGGCATGTCCGCGGAGGAGCGGAGGGCCAAGTTCACCTTCCTCTACGTAGGCGGCCAGCTCCACCTGAACCCACATGTGGCCAAGGAGGCGGGCGTGCTGGGCGAGGCACCAGCACCGGGGCCCGTGGGAGTAACTGCTGGGGCCCCCAGGCCCCAAAGAGAAGAGGGCACCACTGTCAAGAGAAGGGGGAGGGCGAAGCTGGCTCGCCCTGGTGACAGCCAGGACAGTGGCTCTGCAGCAGGGACAGTGACTCAGAAGACGACTGAGGCCGACCCCAGGAAAGGAGGAGTGAGTGCTGTCCCTGGGAGGAAGAAGGCCACGGCTGCCACACCGCGGAGCAGGAAGGGGGATGCTGCCTCCCAGTTCCTGGTCTTCTGTCAAAAGCACAGGGACGAGGTGGGTACTGTGTGGTTTGGGGGTTGCCCCCCACCACTTTGGGGGGAGTGTGTGTCTGAGGAGCCATCTATAGTGAGCCCTGTGTTGATTTGGACCAAACAAGCAGCTGTGGTCGCCATAGCCTCCTCCTCACCGGGATGAGGAGGCCCCAGGCACTGGACTGTGGCGTCCGCTGGGCTGCCCTGGGTGAGGATGCAGCTCTGGTGTAGGATGCGGGACCCCCCAGGGGCTGTGTCGGGGCTGAGGCTGGGCCCACAGTACTGACCCGTGTGCCCATGAGCCCCCGCCTGGTAAGCACCGGTCTCCACGACAGTTCCCAGGACAGTGGTATGAATGTTTTAGCAGGGTCCTCACTGGTGTCCGTGGGGTGCGTGGCCTACTGGCCCGGGCGATGGCTTGTTCCCTGGTGAGGAGCTGAGGGGTGGGCCCCGTGTCGGTTTTGCTCCCCATCCCAGTGAGGGGCGGGCAGGGCATGGCTCTGCAATGTGTGGGCAGTGTCATTGTGATTGGCTGTCGCAGGCTTGATGCTCATCTCAATAGGTGGAGAAAAGGCGTTCGATAACACTCATCGCTCTTCGATACACAGTTCACAGCCTGGGATTGGGAGCGTACGTCCTTGGTTTGTTCACGGGTTTTTCTCAGAACCTCTCAGCACCCGTCCCACTTACTAGTGTGATGTTAGAAGCATTTCTTGTACCTTTCTGTCCCCTCTTGTGGAAGATGTAGTGAAAGACTGGCCGGTACAGTAAGATAAGAAAAATTAAAAAGATGCAATTGTACAGGAAGAGAGCTGACGCTGTTTGCGGAGGTCTGGGTGCAAAACTCAGGAGAGCCTGCGGAAAATGTCCAGCAGGAGTCCGAGCTCTCCAGGGCCTCTGGGTGTGGGACAGAATGCCGCAGCAGACACAGGAGATGTCGTGTTGGAGAGGTGCTGTTTCCGACAGCAGAAGTGTGAGGGGCTGCGGCAGCGACGTGACAGAGCATAGGTGACTTTGGGGATGAGCGGCTCTGACAGGGAAGCAGGCCCAGCTGAACGGAGGTGGCCCTCCTGGTTGGGAAGGCTCTGGGCTGTGTGTGTGGACCATCACAGCCCCATTGGCGGAGCGGCTTGGCCTGAGGACCTGAGGGGCTGTGGGGAGGGCCTGCCACTGGGAACACCACCCTGCATGTCCGGGGCACTCAGGCAGTGACATGCCTGGGGGAGCCCTGAGTGGACGTGCGTGTGTGGGGAGGGACTGAGGACAGCCCTGGGCCACACCAGCGAAGTCACACCACGGCCCCTGTGGGACAGCATTGCCACACTGGGAGAGGGGAGGGTTTCTTAAGCCAAGCTGATCGCACCCCAGGGTGGGATTCCATCATAGGGAAGATGTGCATGCCCACGACGGCCCCATGAAAGGGGAGCTCTGGGTTTGCAGCTCCCACGGCACCGCAGGAAAGGGGGGCTGTGGGGAAGACCATGTGCAGCAGGGCCTGGGTGGCTGGTACGCCTGTGAGGAGGTGCTGCGGGGGAGCCGCTGCGCAGAGCAGCACACCAGCCCGGGAGCCTTTCTGCCCGGCGCCCCCCAGAACCTGCCGCGAGTGCTCTGCTGCCGTGGGTGTCACGCTGAAGGCAGAAGCGAGCTGCAGCGCGCCATGGGGGCTCTGTCCTGCCCAGTATGCATCCTCCCCACTCCTCTGGCCTCCAGGGTCCAGCACTGGCTGGTCCTTGTCCTTGTCATCAGAAAAGAGTGACTACCAGGATGCTCTCTGATGGCCTCAGTGACTGGTTACCACGAGTCTGTGCTGGCTCTGCCGTGATCCTGAACGTGAACTGTGGCCACTGCGCCGAGTCCGCCCTATAGTGTAGCCTGGTCTCTCTGGGTTCTTCTCTCCTTCTGGGAGTGGTTGCTCGTGACACCCAAAGGTGTTTCTGAGAGGCTATCGGTTGATAGCCGGTGGCCAATGTGAGGGACAGGCCTGGGTGGACGTCCGCTCTGCCCACAGGCCCCTCCTTCTGTTTGTAGGGTCGCTCAATAGGAGGCAGTGCTGGGCGGTACGTCTGGTTGCCGCTTGCTGAGGGCGGCTTCCCGTGTCATCCTTGCAAACGAGAAATGCGCTGTAGTGCCAGTGCCCGGCTGGCTCCTGGTTTGTGGTGGTTGCTTGTTAGTCTGTGCAGCAGGCTCAGCTCAGCCGCGCAGCTTGAGAGCTTCCCTAGAACACAGCTGACAGGGCTGGGGAAGGGACCGGATGGCAGTCACAGTGCACGGAGACTGCCTCCAAGAGTCTGGGTGGAGCACGCACCACCCTGGTGGCAGTGGGGACATCCCCACGGGAGGCCAGGCCGCTGGAGACGCCCTGAAGGCTGCATGCAGCAGTGGTCCAGCAGCCAGTGGTAGTTTTCAGCCCAAGTTTTCTACTTTGGAAGGGTCTCCTCCATCTCCCTGACCCTCGTGTCTCCAGGGCATTCAGTGTTTCCTGCCGCTGGCCTCCTTTGCATTCGTGCTGGTCCCCTGCCGGCCGTCACTTGCCTCGCAACGTGGTGGCTTCAGACAGCGACACGCACTGTGCGGCTCATGGTGTCTGCGGGTCAGGAACTTGGGACCACTTCGCGGGGGTTAGGGCTGGGCCCGGGGAGAGTCTTCAAGTGCGCTGCCCCCTGCTGCACAGGTGCTTCAGAGAGGGCAGAGTGGAGGCCCGTCCTCCCCAGGCTGGGGAGGCACAGCCACTGCTTTCACACCTGCTGGCTGCTCGGTGGGGGCACAGCACCGGGCGTCTGAGGCCAGCACCTCTGCGCACCTGCAGGCATGGGGTGGGTGCCCCAGCTGCTGAGACAGCAGGCCCAGGCCCCGACCCATGTGCCAAGGTCCTGTTTCTGGGGGACTTTGGGTACAGCTGACTTTTGTAGGAAGCCTAGAGAACTCTGCCTTCCCAATTGCGTAATAACTTTGAAAATGCGTTTTGTCTCAGCCTGCGTCACCTCCTGCGTCCATATGATGCATTGGTGCTGTGGGTGGGTCTCTGCCTCGCCGAGCAGGAGTTCTCTTTGCAACTCTGGTAGCAGTGTTGGTGGCATGGGGGTGCAGAGGTCCTGCCAGTCCGTCCTGTAGGGCCTTGCATTGGCTTTTGTGCACAGCAAGACCCAGGTCCGTTTTGGGTGTGTGGCCCCCTCACCTCTCCCTCTGCTGTACTCACAGGTGGTGGCTGAGCACCCGGATGCCTCTGGGGAGGAGATCGAAGAGCTCCTGGGGTCCCAGTGGAGCATGCTCAGCGAGAAGCAGAAGGCCCGCTACAACACCAAGTTCGCTGTGCTGGCCCTACTCCCCTCTGAAGAAGATGCTGGTAAAGGCCGGGACAGTGCCCGCTCCCCAACTATGGCCCATGGTGCCATGCCAGTCACCAGGGTGTGCGGGGTCACAGAGAGCCACCCCTGCTGGCTGCATGTCCTTACTCAGTGTCCTGAGAGCTGTTCCCTGCAATCTAGCTGGCCTGAGGGTCCCTCTATGCCTGAGTGGACTGGCTCTGGGGCTGCTGCTGTGGCGGGATTGGCAGCCCTGCGTGCCTCGGCGGGCGGCTGGCCGTGCAGGGGCCAAGCAGGCCCACTGCCCACTGCCCACAGCCCTCTTCCCGGGGGTGTGGTGGGAGCCCAGGGACCATGACCAGGGGTGGGGCTCGGCAGGCCATTCGGTAGGCTGTCCTCTGGCAGTCTGGGCCTGGCAGCCAGTGGCGTGCTCCACTGTCCCAGCCCTGGGTGCTCGGGACATCCTGGCTTGCTGGGCACTCTGCCCCACCCCCACACCCTGGGCAGCGCTGCCCTCTCACGGGCAGCTAGGCCTGTCCGGGATCAGCCCTGGGCTGGGGGGAGGGGTGTGTGTCACAGTAAACCTGGTGTGCAGGTCAGCCGTCCTTCTCTGCCTGCACTGCACCATCCCTCTGTGTGGGCGTCCAAGGTGGGGGGGGTCCCACGTGGCACAGGGAATGGGCAGCACAGCCCTGAACTTGCTACTCGGGATGCTGCTTTGAGGAAATGTATAAAACAGAGCAATGTATATTTGTTAAAGTACAACTTAAATTCCACTAGCCTTCAAATGTTAGCAAGCAAAGGACATTTTTAAAATACTGATCATGTTGAAATCAAATGCCCTAGTACACAGAAATGTGCTCAGAGCAGAGAGCTGTCTCACAGGCTCTGGACCAGATCCGGGTTTCCCAGTGTTCGGTGTGACTGATGCCAGTGGCTCTCTGCTGGGTGGCCTGGGAGCCAGTGGGCTTGTAGGCCTTGCCCCGGGGTGCTGGTGGGCCCTCTGCAGCCTGTAGGGGTGTTCACGCAAGTTTTTCCTGTGCCACCACTAGGTTACTTCCACGGGAGGAGGAGGGCCCACCCAAAGAGGACACAGGACCCTGCAGGAGACGCCGAAGTTGAGGACGTGCCCAGGAAAAGACTCAGGACGGACAAGCATGGCCTCCGGAAGGTACTCGCATCCGGGTCAGCCTGGATGGGGGGGCCGCAGGGGGAGTGACCTGTGGTGTCACTTGTGCCTCCTGACTTCTGCCAGGGGAGCAGGCGGGAGAGGAAGGGCAGCCCTCCCGCTCTCCCCATGCAGGCAGGGCTCACCTTCCTCATGGCACCTCCAAGGAGGGTGCTGCAAGGTGGCTTGTGCCCACTGACCCTTCGCCCAAGCCCCTGAGACTTGGCTGCCCTTCCAGCGGCACCCAGTGTTTCGACCCCACGGGTTGTGGGCAGCAACCTTGTCTCTAGGGTTGGTCACTCGGGCTGAGAGTGGTGCTGATGTTGTGGCAGCAGCTTCCATGGCTGGGGTGAGGTGTCAGTGAACGGCTGTCACCGGCCTACTTGTATGACGGTAACTCATGGTGTTTGATAGGCTCCCCAAGCGGCCACGCAGGCCTGGTGGGTGCTGCAGCGGCGATGGCTGCAGGAACGCAGAGGCCACAGCCTACCCTCATGGTTCTGGCGTGTTCCACCTCATGT
Organism: Anoura caudifer; assembly: GCA_004027475.1. Taxonomy (NCBI): domain Eukaryota; kingdom Metazoa; phylum Chordata; class Mammalia; order Chiroptera; family Phyllostomidae; genus Anoura; species Anoura caudifer. Next base: position 285,823 of record PVKU01000643.1, on the reverse strand, counting down.
TGGGGGCGCATTGTACCCAGGGCTGTCAGAAGAGGGACATCGGCCAAGTCCGCGTGGCCGCAGAAGCCATGGACCATTCGTCACCACCCTGCGGTGCTCCCACTGAGGGCAGGGGCACCTTCCCGGTGTCGGAGGCGCAGCCTATTCGTGTGAGCCTCTTGGGGATCGACAGTGGCCACGGCTTCCTGTGCAACCAGGCTGACTCCTGAGTGGGAGGGGCACCTGGCTCTTCCTGAGGAGCTTTAGGGAGTTGCTCCTTGTATCGCTCTGTTGTGAAGAGTGGAAAGCAGTGTCGCACGTGGTCGATGTGCACACAGGTGGCCCCACATCACTGCCTTCCTTCTTTAAACCCGTCTGAGCAGTTCAGCAGAATGGGCTGCACCTGCCCTGTTCTTGGCCCACGGAGGTGCTTCCACCCTCCTATGGGGGCAAGTGGCTGAGTGAGCTCGTTGAAGCCCCGCTCGGCCCCGTGGTGCCCACCACTGGCGGCCCTTCGCTGACAGGGCTGCGTTGCAGTGTCCATGTAAATGCAGTGCTTAGAGCAGCGGTGCGGATGCTGCGATGTCACAGTCTGCATTGAGCAGTTAGGTGGATGTGTCCTGTCAGTGGGCAGCTCTGGGACTGGCACTCGCTGCGCAGTAGGGTCTGCTCTGCCGCGGTGTCCCGGTGGCGTCCCTCCCGTGTGCAGCTGCCATCACCCCAGGTGCAGGCACACCTTGTCCACAGCCCTGTTGTGGCTGCCCCTGGAGTCTCATCCTTGGCCCAGTCCTGGGTGGGCAGGTTAGGGGTGGCAGTGCCGGGACTTGGCCTCCAGGCTGGCAGGTTGGCCCTGAGGCACTGGCCACAGCACCTGTGGTGGTGGCTTCACCCTGAGTCACTCCTGTTTCTCACTCGGGAGGGTGGGTGCCCCCAGTGCTGCGCATCCCACCACATCTGCAGCTGGAACCCTGCTTGGTCGGTGGCCTGGGTGGGAGGCTTATCTGGAGCTTCCCTGCAAACACATAGCCTTGGTGTGGGAGTTCGTGGCAGTGTTGCCACTGACTCAGCTTGGCACCACTTTCGAGCTTGGGCACCTGGAGAAGAGCTCTGTCCTCTTGCCCTCATTCCCCCAGAACCCAGGGGGAGGTTTGGGTGGCACGCTGAAAGCCCCCACCCCCAGTCAGGTCAGGCTTGGTGAGGCCCTGGGCAGTGTGGGCGCTGGCGGGGGCTGGGCAGGGTGGCTCTCCGGTCATGGGGAGAGCGTGAGGCTGGGCTGCTGGTGGCGGGTCCCACACACTTCGCAGAGGAGGGGTTTCTGTCACTCCGCTTCTCAGCAGCCTGTGTGAGGTCATGTTAGGAGACTGCTTCCTCCTGCGTTTCATTTAGTTTATTTTTAAATAACAGAGAGAGACCATCGCTGACAAACTGTCCCGAACAGGCTCCTGCAAGGCCCTGGAGGGGACCTCCTCCCTGAAGAGCCAGGCAGGTAATATGGCCGTGCCTCCTGTGGGCTCCTGGTGGGTGTCTGGGGTTGGAGCCGGTGGGAGGCCGGGCTGGGGGGCAGGGCCTTCAGAGGCCTCAAGTCCTGGGCAGGCTGGACAGGTGCCAGGTAGCTTGGTGCACTAGGAAGGCAGCCGTGTTCTTCCTCAGCTGTTCACATGGCTCAGGACAGCTGCATGCTGTTGGTGTCCCTCTGCTGCTGATTTCTGCGTGGCTTTATTGCCCGTACAGCAGAGTCATGGGCCCTGGCTGGTTGCGCGGTTGGTTAGAGCACCGCCCCCGTACGACATGGCGGCCAGTTTGATCCCCGGTCAGGGCCCGTATAAGCATCAACCAGTGATGTGTCAACAAGCGGGACGACACATTGAAGTGTGTCCCTCTAAAACCGACAGAACAAATAAGCATGTAAGTGAGCAAGCAGAGAGCGTGGCTGTGCTGGAGAAGGGTGCGCACCAGAGGCGTTCCGCCCCTTGCGTGTGGGCTGGTCGCCACTGTCAGCACCCCACTGCCCAGCGTCTGATCCTCCACCTGTGTGCAGGCAGACGCCAGCGACTCCTTGCTGCTCCTGTTTCATGTGTGTGAGAAGCGGCTGTGGGGTCGGGGCAGGGCAGGCGCACCAGCCATTTCCTGGTAGGGCCGTGTGGAGGCTCACTGGGGGTTTCCGCGTCCAGCTCTGTGGTGGGAAGGAAACAACATCCAGGCTCAAAGAGTGAGTGGGCTTGGGAATGGCTCTGGCTTCGTTTTGTTGCCCAAGGTCCTGAACTAGTTTTTAAAAATTGGTGCAGCAGACTCTTAAGAAAACAATTGGTGAGCAGTTGGAACACTGAGTGGGCGTTTGGTGGTAGAAGGGGACGGCTGCTCCCACGCATGACGGGGGTTGTGGGTACAACCAGGCCGCAGGCTTCAGAGGTGCACATGGGCCTATTTGAGGGGTGATAGGTCTGGGCTTTGCGCCAGAGCCCGGCAGGGCTGTGTGACCAGGTGTGCACGGAGCCCCAGTGGGGGACCAGTGCAGCACACCATCCAGCGGTCCACCTTTGCCTGTGCCTGGGTTTCCCACAGTGGGCACCGATGCCCTTGGTGCGACTCGGGAGCCGCCCCCAGAACCTGGCTGATCAAAGCAGGAAAGAGACTGAGGGCGTAAAGTCTCACGTTTACTTTATAAACCCAAATTATTTTGCAGCAACGAAACACCTGTCTGATGCGTGCAAACCCCTGAAGAAGCGAAACCGGGCATCCACAGCAGCGTCCCCAGCTCTCGCGCTCAGCAAGAGCTCGTCCCCTGCTGCGTCCATAACTGAGAACGAGGTAAAGTAGTAGTAGCGTTGGCGGCTGCGGCCTTCTCACGGAGGCCCTCGCTGGCCTGGGCCAGACCTTCTCAGCACGGCCTCGTGGCTCTCCACACACGCAGGCGAGTTCCAGGCTCTCCAAACTGTAAACGCCATGACACGGAAAGAAGCCCCTCCCTTAGTCTAGTTGAGCGCTCGGGACATGAGGACTCGCACACAGCGTGCGTGAGAATGTGCGTGCTCGTGCCGCCAGATGGGCACCGCTCGCTGTCCCCGTGGTAGCGGCCCTGGCGGGACACCACCAGTGGGCCGTCCCAGGGGACGAGGGCTGGGACACGCTTGTGCGGTTCCTGTGGCTTCTGGACTGAGGCTCACGAGGGACGTGGCTGCAGGGCCGCGGCCCTCCTCGGCCCTTCCGACGCCAGCACGCTCTTAGATGCGGGAGCATGGAGGTGAGTCCGACCCGGCACAGCGGCGACTCCTGTGCTCCCGGCTTGCACGGCAGCTGAGGCTGTGACTGTCGTTTGTTGCGACACCTAGACTCCATCAGCAAACCTCAAGTCTTTGCCACGTGAGGAACAAAATGAGAAATAGCCTCAGAATGCAGATTCGACGCCGTTTTGGTCCAGAGGGAGTCTGGGACGCCAGACGGTGGTGACTCCCCAGGAGGTGGTTTCCGGTTTTAGCTCCTTGTTGTCTGTCCCTGTGATTCCCTTTTCCCGCTGTAGACAGGGGTCCTGTTTCTGGAGTGTCAAGGAGGAGGTGCTGACCTGGGGCTTTTGCGGTGTAGAATAGTGGGGCAGAGAGTGGGTAGACCCCCCTGCCCTTTGGGTCAGAAGGTGGCACTTCTGCCCTGTCTCTGCCATGGTCCCCAGTGGGACAGGCGTTCTCCTGCTTTCTGCCAGCCTCAGTTCTCCCTTTCGTTAGGCAAGGGGCAGGCCTTCCAGTGTGGGAGGGTCTTTAGTCGCCAAGGTCAGAGGGGCCTGAGCTCACTGCCCAGGTCCTCGGGGCTGTAAACACAGGGCAGTCCTCTAGGGGGGTTTCCTCAGGGACCCAGGCCAGTTGGACTGTGGGGAGCAGCTGCCCGCATGTGCAGGCCAGGCCTTTCTGACGGGTGCAGGTGTGGGTGACATCAGCACACCAGGCACGCAGTCAGCATTCTTCCCTGAGCCCCAGGAACTTCCTGAACCATCGAAAGGCACATCCTCTACAGAAGGTTCTCTTTTCCTTGTCCTAAAAAGGTGGATGGGAAAGTGGCCTGCAATTCCAAACAGGAGCACTGAAATAAAGGTTTTCCGTTCCATAGACCCTTTCGGTAGAGTTGGCTTTTCAATGACTTCTCATGCACCATCACACTTTGGGGCACATGTCCAGTGGAGTGTCCCTTACACTCTCATCAGGCACAGCCGACATGAAAACACCAAAGCTGCTCAGGCCTTGCCTGAGCCCCACAGAGCTGCATGCACACTAGGGCCGCTCACCTGAGGCCCACGTGGCAGACACAGCGACACGCTGGTCAGACAAGCCCAAGGGTCTGACATTTGTATTAACAAGCCGAGTCTTTGCGGCCCAGACGCTGGCTCTGAACTTGGGAAGTGTTTTAGAGTCATTAGATATAACAGATTGTCAGCTCTTTGACCTGGGGTGTGGACCAGTCACCACTGAGGTCTGCAGCAGGTGCACCCTGGCCGGGGAGGGGGCCCGAGTCCTGGCTGGCAGGCCGCTGTCTGTGGCTGGCCCATGTCCTCCACTGGGGCTTGCATCCACAGCAGGGGGCCCCTCCTGAAAAGTGCTGCAGGTGCGTGGGGGCGGCTGCCAACCCAGAAAGTCACGGAAGCACACGCAGGACTCCTTCCCAGCATGTGCTGCACAGAGGGCCCTGGAGGCTGAGTGCAGTGGTGGGAGCCTCCTGCTGCCCGCTGGGCCGTGGCTGGTGGGGTTCGAGGCCTCAGATGTGCCGCCTGGGGCTTCAGACCGGCCCACGCTCAGGCTCTGTGCCTGTTGCATGTTGATGCTTCTCCTTTCCTTCACCCTTGATCCGAATGAGGACACAGGCAGGGCTAGGAGTTCCAGGCGTCGTGGGTCATGTCGAGGTTTCAGCCCTTCTCAGAAGGGCGTGCACTAGGCAGCACTTGGGTTGGAGCCCGTGCCGTGTGGGCACTAGGCGGAGACTGCAGGGGCATGGCGCACTTGCATGACTGAGGCCTGTGGCGGAGTCCGTGTGATTGAAGTGTTTCTGTAACTTCGTTTCTTATTCCCTCAGTAGAACAAACTTTAATTTTTTTTGCCTTCACTGGTAGCAGTTTTATGGGAGCCCACATCAGTCAAGCTGGACTTGAACTCAGCTGCCCTGTGCTGCTCTTAGCATGGGGCAGCTTCCCGGGACGCCTACAGCAGGTGGCATATCAGCGCCACGCTGAGGGACACCCTCAGAGTCACTGTGTGGAAGATGGGCGGTGTCGGTTTGGTTGGTACTAACACACACATGCAGTGAAGGAAGCCTAACACATTTTGAGACCCAGGTAAGACACCCAATCCAAGCCAGCACCCTGGCCCCTCCATCCCATCTGAAGAGCACACCCCTGGGCCAGGGGCCACTGCAGGTGTCCAGGGGGCAGGGTGCCCCCCGGCCGGGGTGGGCTGGGCCTGTGGCAGCACCCCACAGGGGGCCAGTCTCGCTGGAGGTCGCTTTTGTCCTCCAGCTTGTCACCCACTGAGCATTTTCTGACAAACGCCAGTGCCGGCACCTCCGAAGCAGAGAGCAGACACATGGGGTGGAGGCTCCATCCCCGCCCCTCATTGCCAGTGGGGCAGTTGGCACTGCAGCCCCGTAGCTGGTGTCCAGCATGGGTGGCAGGAGGGCCGTGCTCTCTTCTCACTGGACAGGCTCCCCGTGACACTAGGCAGGGGGACTGTGTGGGGAGTGCCATCTGCAGCGTCATCAGGGACCAGTGCCCTCCCCAACAACCATCACATGGAAGGGCTTCCTCCCAGAGGCTGCCGGCATCCTGCTGGGGGCTGCACGCTGCACGCTGGGGACGAGGCCTCACGTGTCCTCGGCTCACGAGGCAGGAGTGGCGCTGCCACAGCACGCGGCCGTCCCCACAGACTCTTCCGACACGTCACACCTGCCCTGGGAGTTTCTGACTGATGCTCGTATTCCAAGCCTTTACTTCATATAACGCATGCAAAGCATCTCAGGTGCCTGGCGCCTTGGAAGGACGCAGCAGTTTGCCCTGTGACAATGTGGTTCTAACAATAAAGTAATGAAATCACCACCATTCCATTCTTGCCCAAAAGTACAAACATGTGTGGGTGTGGCTGCACCCCACATGGGGGTGAGAGGAACCCGCAGGTGGCGCCCCAGGCTGCTCCGAGGGGCCCGCCCGGGGTGGTGGCCGAGGGCTGGGCTCTGCTCAGTGGTAATGGGACTCTTGGCCTCAAGGGCACCCGCAGCTGAGCACTGACGTGTGGTTCTCATAAAGCTGGTCACCGTCCTAGGACGTGCAGGTTCGGTGTGCAAATGGCCCCGGATTGGGCGCAGCCACCGGGAGTGAAGGCTTGCATGCAGGACCGCAGGCAGAACCACGGACTCCTTTTGAAACTGCAGCGTGGTGTATTCGGATGGTGGCCAGCCAGCTGCCGGCAAGTGACGGGTGCCTTCCTTTCCAGCAGGAGAAAGGAAGGGACCCTCAGGGGAACTGGTGAGGCCTCAAAGCAGCGTAAAATTTGCATCCGCGGAGAACTTGGAGTGGGGCAGGGGGACGCAGCCAGAGGTGTACAGGGTTTCTTAGCTGGGAAGGTGGCTGGAGTTGAGGCAGGTGTGCTCCGGGGGCCGCAGTGAGGGACAGTCACACCAGCCCAGGTCAGGGCTGTCCCCTCTGGTGGCCAGCAGCAGCCTTGTTGAGGACTGGCCCCGGGATGCCCCATAGCCACTGGAGGGGGATGGGAGGCTCTGACTGGAGAGTTTGCATGTCCTTGGCTGGTTTGACTTGGCTCGCCACATGCCCTGGCGCAGTCCCAGCAGCACAGACGTGCTCCTGCCCTGAGTCCTCGGAGCTGCCTGGTGCTGAGACGGGCCCCCTGCAGTGGCTCTGTGTGGGGGAGCCCTGGGTGTGAGGCCACCCATGCTCTGCGCACATGGTGGTGGGGGCAGCCAGGGGAGGACCCTCTCATTCTGGGAGGGAGTTACTTGCCAGGATCTAGATTGCAGCCACCCTGGTGTGGGTGGCACCTTGGCGAGCCAAGTGCAGGTCCTCCACTGCCCACCTGCTGCTGGCACGCCTGTCTCCTGAGGGCCTTGCTCCAAGCAGACCTGGGCCGCCTGCCCACCTGCAGTTGTGGGTTCTGGGGCAGGAGGTCCCGTGCTCTGTCGTGGGTGTCCTGCCCACCATGCCCACGGCTCCTGGCAGAGAAGCCCAGGGTTGAGCAGGTATCCCCAGGAGCCAACGAGGAACCTGAGGGCAGTCCCATAGGCTGTGAGTAGGGGTGGCCCTGCTCTCCCAGTCCTGGCCCTGAGCTTCCACGGGGTCCATGCGCGTGAGTATGCGGTGCAGTACTTGGGGGCAGGACAGTGGGGCGGAGGCACAGCTTTTCCCAGGGGTCTGTGGAGTTGGGGATGTTGGCAGCTGAGCTCACCAGAGGAAGGATGGCACAGGCTGTGAGAGGAGCATGTCAGGGCTGGGTTGGATGCGCCGTGGTGTCTGGCCCAGACCCGCTTACCTGGGACTGGTGACCAAAGGTGAGGAGGGTGGCCAGAGCAGAGCCAGTGTGTGCCAGGTGGTGGGAGGTGGACACTGGCCGCCAGTCTGTGTGGAAGTGTGTGAAGGAGACAAGGCTGTTGGTCAGCATCTGGTTCCAACCCCCAGACTGGCCCTCGGGGGCGTTCTCAGCTTACACTGGTGCTGGGCCCGCTGCGACGGGTGGCCAGTGGTGGAGTGCTGACTGAGAGTAACAGTGCCACGCGTTTGAGTGAAGGACAGCCCTCCGCTCCCAGGGCCCTGTCCAGCAAAGGGTTCCTTGGCACTGCTGGGGGACATCCCGCAACACCCAGTCTGAGGGGGCCGGTGGAGAAGAGGGTGGCAGGGCTGCCTGATTTCTCCCTCGCAGGCTTCCTGACCTCACGCATCCCTGGCACACACCAGCCCCTCTCCGCCGCTCCGCTGGTGGTCCTGGTTGGGGGCTTGTGTGCACAGCCGGGCAACAGCCGTGCGGGCTGGCGTGGGGCTCGTGATTTGTGCTTTGAAAATCAGTAGTTGCCATCACCTCAGTTTTAAGAACTCTGTAAACCGGAAAAGTAGTTGCTGAGGAGGGCCACTTGCCTTCGAGACACGACTGTGGGTCACCGTGCTCTGCTGTGAGGATCGGAACGTCACTCTCTTATCAAAAGAGATTTCTCAAAATGCTCTCAAATTTGCTAGTGGTTTCTAAGCTTTTTTAAAGAACTGTGTTGAGTACTGTATTTTAGGGTTGGGGTCAGTGAGGCTGACTTGGATCCTGTTAACACGCTTTGCTGTCTGAGCTGGAGTTCTGGAGATGATCACTTGTTCACTTGCTGGTGGTGGGACAGGACTGGCCTCCGCGGGGAGAAGGTCGCGTGTGTGGTGACCCTCCTGCTCCTCGTGCTGTCTGGTGCCAGGCAGGCCTCTGGGGCCTCGTCCTTGTGGCCCCCAGCGGAGCTCTATGTCAGGCTGAGAACCAGCAACCAGATCTTGTGGGGCACCTTTGTCCCCAGATGGTCTTGCATTACGCCCATGTGGGTATCTTTCTTCTGTCCTGCACGTCGTTTTTGGGTTATTACACATGGTTTGTCAGCATATGGTTTGAGGCGCACTAACCACGGAGGCACATTGCATCTCCCAGAGCCAACCAAGGTGGTGGTGGGGTGAGGTTCGGGCTTTGCGACTGTTCTCCGGTCCGCCCTCCAGCTCCTTGTCTGCTGAGCACAGTTGGGTCGACAGAGTTCTTTGAAGGACTCATGTTCTCTGTGATCAGGGCCGGCCGTGGGGCACGTCCTGGGCTCAGGGCCCACATTGCAGCCACCTGGAAGGGCGGGGTGGGGCGGGGCTCGGACTTAGCCCAGCAGCAAGGGGCCACTGGCCAGGGTCTAGCCTGCGTCATCTTGAGGAGCTGTGTTACTAAAAACTCACGAGCTGAGCACTTCAGGGTATGAACGAGTTTGTGAACAGTTACTTTAACTCCACTCTTAACATTTCACTGTGGTGTCAGCTCGGAAGGCCTGTTTGGGACTAGCCTGTGCCTCTGAGCCGGTGCAGTCTGCTGCGCGCAGGGTCCTCATCTGTACGTCTGGAATGGGGGTGGGGCGGGGATGGGGGTGCTCCCAGGCCCCTCTCTGTAGAGGCCCCGCGCACATGCGCAGTAGGGCCAGGTCACAGCGATGCCCGCTGTTGGAGGCTGCAGCCGTGTTTCAGACGGTGTGGTGCTAGACTTGGGAAGGGGTTTGTGTTGTCAGAGAGTGAAATCTTCGCTGTGTCACCGCACGTGTGGCGGCAGAGGAGCCTCTCCCAGGCGCAGCAGGGAGGAGCTGCTGGCGGCCGCGCACCACCCTCCACACCGCATCGCCTCTGGGAGCCAGGCCCAGCACAGCCCCAGGTCCCCGTGCACTCACAGCTGTCACCCCAAACCCTGCTGTGCGTGCAGGGAGGCTGCGCCTGGCTGCGGAGGAGTGTGTTTCTCGGGCGAGTGGGCGAGCCAGGTGGGCGCACGCTGAGTAGAGAGCAGGGGTGGAGTGCAGCTGCGTGGTGGCAGGGAGCTGCAGGGCGTTCTCGACAGTCGTCCCCTCAGTTACTCCCTTTCCCTTTCCCGAATGCATCCTGTCTGATGTGGGGAGCCCGTAGGGGTCGTAGACTGAGTTGTGGGACTGCAGGTACCGTGCAGGGGGCTGTCACGCTCACAAATGCATCTCCGAGTGAGTGCTGTCCCCTGGTGTGCCTGGAGCCCACAGCCGGAGAGGGACAGACAGCCGCCCCGGTCCGGGCCGGGCCGCTGTGAGGCCTGGGCTGTGTGTGCGCGCCTCCCCCGCCCCCGAGTGCGGCCTGCGTGCCCTGCACGGCCGTGGCGACTCCCACCCGAACTGTGCACATGTCCACTCCTCAGACGCTCCGTCCATGTAGGAGCTGCTGACGGCCTGTGTAAACCGAAAATAAAAGGTGCTGTTCCTCCCTCTGACCGGCCTGGTCTGTGTGTTCTGTCACTCTCCATGCACTCTTCCTCGAGCGTTTCCATCGGTTTCAGGCACAGGGAGGGGGGACTGGGGTGGTGGGCGGGCGCTGGGCGGCCTTCCCTGGAGCCCCCCAGGGCCCATCTTTGGTCTGGGGGCTCCGTCAGGGAGGCCACCCTCGGGCCCCTGTGCCCCGCAGTCTTGGGACTGGGCCCTGCCTCCGACACATCTGAAGGACACACGGCATTGGGAGTTTGAGTGCAGAGCGCTTCTTCGGGGTGTCCATGTCCAAGGACAAGGAGGCAAGGTGACAGGAGGGCCCGCGCGCCCCGGCGACCCTGTCTGGGCAGCCTCGCGCTGGACAGGCTCCGTTGTGGGCGGCCCTGTAAGTTGGGGCCGTTCATACCGCTCTTTCCACCTTCCTGGGAGATGTGTGGGGACTGTCTGAAAGGCCGCCCTCTCTTCAGGCTGCGCTCTCATGGGTGTGTCAGACAATAAGACCATGGGGGGGGCCACACCCATGCCCCATGCAGCCACAGACACCAGCCAGACCGTCGGGTTCCTCCAGACGCCAGCCACTGGAACGCCGATGTGCTCTGTTGGCAGAGCCCTGTGTTCATTATTTGTCCTTCCTCCTCCGCCCTGTGATGCCAAAGAGCTGAACCCGGAGATGGCTCGCTGAGGGGCTGGAGAGCGGGGCGCTCCCGGCGGGCCAGGTTCTTGTGTCTCGTGTCTGACTTTTTGATGTGGTCCGATGTCCATTCCTCACTTTGTGCTGGGCAAGCAGCAGGCCTGTCAAACACAGTGCCCTGTGGTTCTCAAGTGAGAGGAAACGAGTTTTACATGTTGCTCTGTTGAAAAACTCAGCTTCCAACATTTACCAAACGTCAGATAAGTGCTCCGTGTGTTTCCAGTTTCACCTTAAAAACCTCACACTGGTACGTAGTGGAGTTTCCTAACAGAAGACATACTGATTTCTGTCTGAAGAGTCACTGGTGCTGGCCCCCCGAGGGGCCTGTTGAGTGGGATGCGGGGAGAGGGTGTCGCCCAGGTACTGGGACCCAGGGGCGGGAGCCACCAGCTGGCTGGAGCGCTGCCCCTGCCCCTGTGGCTGTGGGCCACTGCCGCCTTCTCCTGGTTGGGAAGGTGGGCAGCAGGCAGAGGACTCGCGGGCCCCTGAGCCTGGTCAGCCGTGCACGACGTGCTCCCACAACACGGAGTCTCTGGCTCTACAGCCGCAGATGGCAGGGCCCTGGTGCGAAGGCCCTCTTGTGAGTGCACCGCGGTTCTTTCAGAGATTCACTTGGTGTCGGTGTGTGTCTCTGTGAGTAGTTGGACTGCAGCCGGTGGGGTGCGGAGGCCAGGGTCCTCTGTCCCCAGCCTGCCAGTGGGCACCATGGAGAACACATGGGCTTCCGTGTGCGTCACTCCGTGTTTAGGGAGTACTAAGGGCACGTTAACCCTTCTCCTTCACACATGCGCACCCGCAGCACACGTCACGTGGAATGAAGCCCAGTTTGTCCACACCGTCAGAAAACCCGCTGGTGGTGGCCCGTGTGCGCACACGGCCCACGCCTGGCGGGCCTGCCTCGGAGCACCCTGCGACCCGTGAACTGTCGTCCGCCTCCGCCCTGCAGGTCTCGGACGGCCCGGGAGACGAGCCCGTGGAGTCGCCGTACGAAAGTGCTGACGAAACTCAGACTGAAGCATCCGTCTCGTCCAAAAAATCGGAGCGGGGTGTCGCCGTCAGGAAGGAGCACGTGTGCCAGGTGAGGGGCTACAGCCCCCGCGTCCAGGCCTTGCACCAGCTGAACCTGGGCTGCCCGTGCCGCTCACACCGTTCCCTCCCACCTGGGGCGTGTCTCAGTGTGACTGACAAGCACACAGCATCACGTGTGCTCAGGAGTGCGCAGAAGCTGGTGGGCGGAGGTGAGGGCTGCGGGGTGTCTGGTTTCCCTGTGGGCACACGCTGGCAGGTGGACCCTGGGGTGGGCAGTGCCCCTGTGACAGTGGCCCTCTCAGTGCCCTTCTCAGGGCGAGCTTGCGTCCCGACAGGGCTGTGCGGGTGTGCTCCTGCTCTCAGGCCTCACCTGAAGCCTCCCCAGTGGGTCCTGTTGCTGTCACGGGGGGTCCCCATCTGTGCCCCATGGCCTGCCGCTCCCCTGGTGTCGGGGGCTCTGACCGGCTGTCCGGTGTATGTGCTGTCCATCCGTGGGAGAGCCGCAGTGGGCGGGTGGAGGGCCTCAGCCGTGCTGTCCCTGCAGGTGTGTGAGAAGCCTGGCAGCCTCCTGCTCTGCGAGGGGCCTTGCTGTGGGGCCTTCCACCTTGCCTGCCTCGGGTGGTCCAGGCCACCGGAAGGACGGTTCACCTGCAGCGAGTGTACTTCAGGCAAGTGCTGTTCCTGTCCTGAGCTGGCCAGGCTGGCTCCCAGGCGGTGTCCTGCCATGTCCCCTCCCAGCTTCCCTGCACACCCAGGGCTGTGGCCATCATCCCAGGTGTGTCCAAGTAGGCAGGTGCACCTCTGTGGGGGCCCCCATGTTCCCCTTGGCACCTTCCATCAGGTGACAGGTGTGAGCACTGTCGAGAGAGTGTCACTTGGGATGAGCCCATGTGAGGTGATGGGCAGAGCGGTGTCCTGTGGGCAGTGGTGCCATGGCTCGCGCTGTGGTGCGCAGGGGTGTGGAGTCCTGCGCCGGGCTGCAGTGTGAGCACGCGCCACGCTCATTCCCACAGGGCCAGGGCTCTTGTTCTGTGGCGTTGGCTCCTCTGGTGCCGCCTGGGGGCTGATGGAGGCTGGTGGCATGTCTGCCGTCGCGGCTCACCTGCTGCCTGCCTGGCTCTCAACTCCTGGAACATACCTCGGTCAGGAGAGGCCATGTTTCTCAGAGGTGCCCTAGTTTGTGGCCAGCACGGGTACCTCACTGGGGACCGTTCCTCTACGTGGCTCTTCACATGGTTGGTTGCTGCACTCAGTGGAAGAGGGAAAGCCCTCCTTTCCCAGGGCCCTTGCCCCCTGGAGCAGCCGCCCGCCTGGCTGCCATCCCCCAGGTGACCGACAGTTGGGCTCATAGGAGTGCAGCCACCAGGCCTGCCTCCTGGAGTTGCTGGTGTTCGTGTCTCCGGGACCACAGCTGATCCTGCTCTGTGTCCCCTTGGCCCCTCCCTTCACCCCTCGCTAGGGATCCACTCCTGCTTCGTGTGCAAGGACAGCCAGGCGGACGTGAAGCGCTGCCTCGTGCCGCAGTGCGGGAAGTTCTACCATGAGGCCTGTGTGCGGAAGTTCCCCCTGACGGTGTTCGAGAGCCGCGGCTTCCGCTGCCCTCTGCACAGCTGCCTGAGCTGCCACGCGTCCCACCCTGCGCACCCTCGCTCCGCGAAAGGTACGGTGCCAGCAGGGTGGGGCCTGCACAGGCCCATGGCTGGTGGCTTGGCAGCTGTCGGCGTTGTTGCCGAAGGTCCTTGCTGCTGTCAGTATTCGGAGGAGCTGCTGCTTCTCATTGCCGACTCAGCACAGGGAGCATTAGGGTTTTTCTTGGCAAAGGGCCCATCCCCTCAGTCTCTCCTCGTCCCTAAACGTCACCTTTACATCCTTAATCTAAAGGTGAAGGGTGAGACCTGTGAGTCCTTTTGATAGCTTCTACCAGTTTTTACTTCAGTGGTCCTTCATGCATCAGGCTAAGATTTTGAAGTGAGGTCGCGTCTGCCGTTTTGCGTTAGGGGTGCGGTGTTGAGGAGGGCAGGCTGTCTGTGCCTCAGCACTGTCCGCCGGGGCTGATGGGGCTCTGGGGGACCTGTGGCCTATCTGGATGTGTGGGGGTGTGCACTGGCATGGAGGGGCGGTGCCCAGCCTGGGGGGCCGGACCGTGGAGGATGGTACCTGCAGGGCCCGAGGGTTGTCGAGGGCGGTTTTTGAACCTTTGCCTGAAGCAGTGTGCTCCGTGACATGCATCAGGTGCTCCCACCCACCTTGTCCTCGTCCTCGTCCTCTCTGGGTTGGGCACTTGGTTCATCGTGGCACCGGCTCCCACACGTGCGGGGGCTGGGCGGCCCCTCGCCACTTGCTGCCTGGGCTTGGCCCTCAGCCTATCTCTGCCCATTCAGGTAAAATGATGCGCTGTGTCCGCTGCCCCGTGGCCTATCACGGAGGGGATGCTTGTCTGGCAGCGGGCTGCTTGGTGCTTGCCCCCCACAGCATCATCTGCGCGGGCCACTTCACCGCCCGGAAGGGCAAGCGGCACCACGCCCACGTCAATGTCAGCTGGTGCTTCGTGTGCTCCAAAGGTGAGGCCGGGCTGGGCACACCGCTCGCAGAGGGAGGCCGGGCGCTGGTGCTCGGCCGGCGGGGTGTGGCCGTGCGCAGTTCCCCACGCATTCGTGGGTGGCACATTGCAGCATCCCCAGGCTCACCATGGTCACTCGACGGGCGCGTGGAAACCGTCAGTGGTGACACCTGCTGTTGTGTCAGCGTGCAGATTGCCGGTTGTGGGCAGCTGTCTGGGGTCAGGCGTGTGCGGGCGGTGGGGGGCCCCGGCCCGGGAGGCTGAGCGCCACCCTCCATTGCAGGGGGCAGCCTGCTGTGCTGCGAGGCCTGCCCCGCGGCCTTCCACCCGGACTGCCTGAACATCGAGATGCCCGATGGCAGCTGGTTCTGCAACGACTGCCGGGCTGGGAAGCGGCTGCACCACCAGGACATCGTCTGGGTCAAACTCGGGAACTACAGGTGTGAGCGCTCGGCCCCCGTGTTCCCGCCGTCCCCGTTCACACGTGTTCTTTTACTTTGCAGTGCTTACAGCATCGAACTTACTGTCCCTCTCTCTGAAGAGTCTGTGAATCCTGTTTTTAATATTTATAATAGATGGTGGCCGGCAGAAGTTTGCCATCCCAAAAATGTTCCCCCAAATATTCAGAAAATGAAGCACGAGGTTGGAGAATTCCCTGTGTTTTTCTTTGGGTCTAAAGATTATTACTGGACGCATCAGGCTCGAGTGTTCCCGTACATGGAAGGGGACCGGGGCAGCCGCTACCAGGGGGTCAGAGGGATCGGAAGAGTCTTCAAAAACGGTACGGGCCTCTCCCAGTGGAGGGGAGCAGCGGGCGCGGTGCTAACCCTCTTTTCTGCGTTTTGAAAATGGGATTTCCATAGAAAACGCTGCATTCAGCATCCTGGCTGAGCGTTAACCAAGGGAAAAGTAGTTTTGCTGATTTGTTGAGGCGCTGAATAGGATAGACTGTTCGATACTTTTGTAACATTGGATTGCATTAATAGTGCGACAAATCACTAACCTGTTACAGCTGCATTGGGGAAATGAGCACCACATGCGTAGGAGCTGCCTCTGGCTCAGGGTCACCTGAGGTGGAGACAGGGCAGGGTGGCACGGGGCTGGCCTGCTTCCCTGACTTTGGGTGTCAGGTGTGGGCAGGGAGGCAGCCGCTCCGCCCCTGACTGCACCGTTGGGTGTGCGGGGCTGTCAGGTGACAGGCAGGAGAGGAGCACAGGTCCTGGGCTACAGGAGGCTCCCCTGGGGCCAGGGCAAGTGGGGTAGTGTGCACGCAGCTGTGCAGGAGAGCACGTGTGTCCCGGCAGAGGGCACCTCCAGGGCACAGCGACCACAGAGCCGCAGCTGCCCCACGCAGGGGGCCTCTATCCTCTAGTCCTCAGGTCTGAGGAAAGATGGCAGGCGTCGGAGGGGGACGCTGAAATTGCCAGGAAGCCAGCGTGTGCTGAGTGCTAGCTAGACTGCAGCTGAGTCAGCTTTCTCACCTCCTGACTCCCCACTGGAGTCCTGTGGAGGCCTAAGTGGTATCTGCCCAGTGTTGATGCCTGACACCTTGTCATGATGACAGCCGAGGGTGTGGCTATCCCAGCTGCCCCCGACAGAGCTTGGTCCACTGGGGTCCTTGGAGCTCTGCTCCGTCGAGAAGGTGGCAGACTGGAAGCTCCACACCCTCGTTTTACTCAGACTGGCAACTGTACTTAGCAGCTAGGGGAAAGTGCGGTGGGACTGTGAGAACACAGAGCTGATGGAGCAGGTGTGTTCGGTCACTAAAATCCTCTGATTGTCCTTCCTTGGCTCTTTAGCGCTGCAAGAAGCCGAAGCTCGTTTTCGTGAAATCAAACTTCAGAGGGAGGCCAGGGAAACGCAGGAGAGTGAGCGAAGGCCCCCACCCTACAAGCACATCAAGGTGACCTTGGACAGTGGGCAGCTGGGGGGGAGGGGCGTGTGCAAAGGGCAGAGTTGTACATGAGCTGCCCCCAGGAGCAGGCGCAGCTGTGGGGAGGTGCTGCTGCCTCCAGCCTGTGGCCCTGTGCATGGGGACGGGGTGGGGGCTGGCCAGCAAGCAGGTCAAGGTTCTGCCTGTGAGCACGAGGCCCAGCCACCAGCTCGCGGGGCTGAATGGCAGCCCTCACCAGGCTGCTTGGAGCTAGAGAGGCATGGGGCTGAGCCAACCCTGGAACGCACCTGTCACTTAGCGGGGCAGTCAGCCCGGGCCAGCGCCCAGCAGGAGCCTCCGAGACAGAACGATGTGCCTGCCTCCCAGGGCATGGTGAGCGAGGGAGGACAGGCTCCTGTGTGTGGTCCCACACCTGCTCCATGGGTCCTGGGCCAGCAGGATGCACCCCAGGCTCAGCTCCATGGCGTGTGTGGGCGCCCTCCTCACGCCATCCATGCTCCCCGAGCATGTCCCCAGGGCCTAGAGGTTGCTGCCCAGGGGTGCTGGCCGCCCTGCACATGGTCACAGGCTCCGTTGCGCTCCTGCTGCCAGTGTCTTGTGCGAGGGTGGTCTCCTGGTCACCTGTGCTGTGCCAGTTCGGGAGGGTTCCTGGAACTGTGAGGGGGCGCGGCCCGAGCCCCCAGGGGCTGGAGGCATGTCCCCGCTCCTCCCTCCATGTGGTCCCAGTGCTGCTCGCTCTCTGCTTTCGTTTCCTTTTGGTTTTCTCTGCTGCCCTGCAGTCGGGCCGCCCCTGTCCTGTTAGCCACACGTGGAGGCTGTGCGCAGAACCTGCACCTCCTGCCCCCCGGGACGCCTGTGGGGGCTCAGTCTGGAGGGCCCGACAGCCGTGGGGCTGGGAGGAGGGCGTGCTGGTCCCAGGGGTGGCTGGCACCCCTTGTGCTGAGCTTCCATGTGTCTTCCTGTCACACCTGCTGGCCGGATTAAATGTCCGCTGCCCCGTGTATGAGGGCACAGATGCTGTGACTGTGCCCAGGGGGCATTGGGGGCAGGCCAGGCTGTGCCGCAGGCAGCCACCTGCTGAAGCCCCAGGGCCTGGACCGCAGGGTCTGTGGCTGCACGAGGTTGGCAGGGTCGGGCAGAGCCCTGGGCGTGGCCCCTGGGCTGTGGGCTGAGGCAGCTGGCCTGTCCCTGCAGGTGAACAAGCCCTGCGGGAAGGTGCAGATCCACACGGCCGACATTTCCGAGATTCCCAAGTGCAACTGCAAACCCACAGACGAGAGCCCCTGCGGCGTTGACTCGGAGTGCCTGAACCGCATGCTGATGTTCGAGTGCCACCCGCAGGTGTGCCCGGCGGGCGAGTTCTGCCAGAACCAGTGCTTCAGCAAGCGCCAGTACCCTGAGACCAAGATCGTCAGGACGGACGGCAAAGGCTGGGGCCTGGTCGCCAAGAGGGACATCCGCAAGGTCAGCCAGCTGCTCGGGGTTGCCTGAGTGTCTGCAGGCGTGGAGAAACAGTGTTTCGACAGTGTTTGCTTTACTGCAGTTCTCTGTCAGAGTGAAGCTCATAAGTTCCCTTAAGACCTGCCTTCAGTTGGAATTTGGGTGGTTGCGTTGGGGAAACAAGAAAGGGAAGGAGACGCACCCCTTCGCGAGCAGCCTAGGGGTGGCCCACCAGTCTGGCCGAGTCAGCGCACGCTCTGGCCCCCAGGGGGAGTTCGTGAACGAGTATGTGGGCGAGCTGATTGACGAGGAGGAGTGCATGGCCAGGATCAGGCGCGCACACGAGAATGACATCACTCACTTCTACATGCTCACCATCGACAAGGTAATGCCTGCTGCTGAGGGCATGTCTGGGGCCTGAGGGCCTGCAGGTGCTGGAGGGAGGTGCTGGCAGGGGCGCCGCTTGGCACTGGGCGAAGCTTGCAGTTGGTCCTTGCTTGTCGACCAAGATCAGCAAACAGTTGAGAATACAGGTCTGCGGCAGGGTCAGTGTGCCCAGAAGAAGGGCAGATGTGACCGTCTGTTTACAAGTCGGGTGGGCAGAAGGCGCAGGGGGGATGCACTTGGGCCTCTGACGGGTGCCTGGCAGCTGCGGGCCCTTTTGGGGTAGCTACTCTTGTGATCACTGCTACCCCTGAGAGAACAGACTGGTGCCCCCGCCATTCCCTCCCTTTGGGGGTGGGGAGGGAGGCTGTTTTATTAGAAATGAAACCCCCACCAAACAAAGAAAAACAACAGAGACTGGAAACCTACCCAGGTTCAGAGTTAAATTTAAATTGCCATGCTTTGCCCTGTGTAATGTGCACCCACATTTTTGGCCCAAACTTTCAGGAAAAAATCTTTTATTTTAATTTTGTAGTTCATTTGTTTACTTATATTTAGAGACAAAACAGATTATTGTATTCCAGGGTATCATTTTGCATACAGATATCATTATTGCTTTCTGGAGTTACACTTCAAGTGCATAAGCACAAATAAAAGAATTAAAAATGTCTACGTAGATATGGTTAGTACCACCCATGCAATAATGTGCTCCCTTATTTTTCTCTCAAAAATTTGGGCAAAAACTGTGCATTACCCATGGCAAAGCAGGGCACCAGAGTCGTGAGCGGTGCCGCGTCACTCACGGGACACACAGGCCAGCCCCTCGGCCCAGCCTGAGTGGAGGCAGGGCTGTGGCCCTCGAGAGGTGGGACAAGCAGTCGGGACACACACAGGGAAAGGCCCTGGAAGGCATTCCCAGCGCACAGCAGAGTGAGACCACTGGGCAGAACCTTCAGGCAGATAATTGGGCATCGGTGAGGACCCGAGGCAGCGAGACCAGGTCTGATGGAAAACGCCAAGCAAGCGTGTGGCCGAGGGTTCGCCCGGAGAGGTCTGGAGAACCCAAGGAAACAAGACGTCGGGCATCACGGTGGGGTTGGGAAGCGGCGTCTGTGGAAGAAGCTGCCAGAGCAGAGGCTGAGCCCAGGACCTGCAGTGCCAGGAGGCAGAGACAGGGCAGGGGCCGGAGGGGTGCCCACACGCCGCTTCTGGTCAAGAGGTGAAGCCTGGTGAAGGCGTGTGTGCCTGTTCCCAGACAGCAGGCTGCTGTCATGTCAGTCAGCCCTGCCAGACAGCCCTGAAGCCTGTGCGGAGCCCATGGCACAGCCGGCCCTGAGGACAGCAGGCGGGCACTGTTCCAGTCCCTGGGAGCTGCCAACCTGGGGCTGAGGCCCTGCCTCCCAGGGACTGAGCACTGGGACCATGCGGGAGAGGTGTCGCCACCTAGGGGCGGGGAGGCTGTTAATGCCCGGAGCTGGTCCAACAGCCACATGAAACAGAGAAATTGCTGAGCGAGGAGGTCTTGACACTCCGAGGATGCAACCCAGAAACACCACCGGACACCCCACTGGGGAAGAGCTGGACAGTGGCACAGGGGCAGCCTGAGAGGCATGGTGGAGAGGCACTGGTGCAGATGCCAGCCCCACTGAGCACAGGCCACCTCTGTTACGAGGACAGTGCCACGGCCTCAGTAGTCATGGGTGGAGGCAGGCGAGTGTCCTGCGCTCGAGTCCAGGGCCCTCTTGCTGCCACATGCGGAGTGTGGGGGCTCCAAAAAGTGCAGCCTCAGTGCTGGGGCATGTGTGGGCGGCCGAGCCGGCCCACGTGGCAGGGGAGCCTGCAGGTGCTGCGAGCTCCATGCTCATTTGTCCTCATGACAGACATGACTTTGGGTCCACTCATGACTGATACTTGCTGGATCCTTATTTTGGGGGCCTGGCCTGCCCAGAGTGGGGACCCCTGGTGCAGGCTCTGTTCCAGCCCCTTTTCTCTGTGGCTGGGTGGAACATCCCTTTGGCTGTTGCCACAGTCGGTGCGGGGCCCTTGTGCCCAGGCCCCTGCATCTTGGCAGGTGGGCACCCAGCTCACTCCCCCACACCGTTCCTGCCAGGCCTCTGGCCACAGGACAGACTGCATCATGACGGGAGGTCGGAGCCCAGGGTTCTGGTCGCAGGCCCTCAGCTGCTTATGAGTGTGGGCACCTTCCCTCCTGCCCGTCGGGCCAGGCTCCGGCTTCGAGGGCCATGTTTGTGCTCGCTGCCCATCTCGTCCCTGGATGGGCCTTGTCCTCTGTGAGTGTGTGTGGGTGTGCATGGGTGTGCTGTCGGAGCTGACCTTCCGAGTCCTGGCTCCCTTGTCTGTCCCCCGGCGGGTGGCGTGGGCTCCTGCCTCAGGCTCCTGAGGGCTTGGTCCTGTCCATGTGGCCCCGACCTGCCCTCTGTGAGCAACAGAAACTGGACTGGATTGGGGGTGTCCTGTCTCAGTGGACACGGGACACCACAGTTTCCAGTGCGACATGAGTTGCCCAGCACCTGTGGTCGAGAAGGCCCTTTTAAATGAGCCGAGCGGCCGAGAGCGGGCTGGCAGTCCATGCTACTTGAAACCCGAGCTCTGCCTTCCAGGACCGCATCATCGACGCAGGCCCCAAAGGCAACTACTCCCGGTTCATGAACCACAGCTGCCAGCCCAACTGTGAGACCCTCAAGTGGACGGTGAACGGCGACACCCGCGTGGGCCTCTTTGCTGTGTGCGACATCCCTGCAGGTACCAGCTCTGCCCGGGCCCGGTGGTCTGGCCCGGGCAGGAGGCTCTGGGGGCGGCGGCTGTGGAAGTGGCAGCTGTTTGTCTGGAGCGCCCACTTTCTGAGGTGTGCCCGCACAGCTGTGGGTGTCCCCACCTGGTGTGTCTGCTTTTCCCAGGGACAGAGCTGACTTTCAACTACAACCTCGACTGCCTGGGCAACGAGAAAACCGTGTGCCGCTGCGGGGCCCCCAACTGCAGCGGGTTCCTTGGGGACCGGCCAAAGGTGAGTCCCTTGCTCCCTGGATGCGGCCCTACTAGTGGCTCCTGCCACGCTGGCCGGTGGCCAGGACAGACAGGGTGTGCTCACAGCTGGTGGCGAGGTCCTGGACCTCCGGCTGTGACCCAGCCGAGTCCCTCGTGGGTTCAGCGTCCCGGGGCTGCCTGGCAGAGCCCCTGAGCTTTTGTCTTGAACAGTCTGAGGGCCAGAAGCCCCAGGTCAGCGTGGTCAGGGCTGCGCCCGCACCCAGGCTCCTGGGAGGGTCTGTGGCTCTGCAGCTGCAGGGGCCGCCAGCCCCCCGTGGCCTCGCCCTGTGTCTGCCTCTTCTCCCAAGGACCCCCATCCGGTGGGGTCTATGGCCCCTGCTGCGGTGCGACTACACGCTGACTCAGGCAACCCCGCAGTGACTGCCTCCCAGTGAGGCCAAGTTCCGACGCTGCAGGAAGGACATGAGTCTGGGGGCACACAAGTGTCCACTGCGGGGACCACAGCTCCTCTCACCCTCCCGTGCTCACCACAACCTCTCGAACCCTTGTGTGTGGGAGCCCCGGTGTCCTTGGCGCATGTGCCCACTGGCAGGCCCGGGCGCTGGAGGTCTCAGGATGCTGAGAGGGGCGTGTGCCTGGTTTGCTTTTTGGGTTCGACTGTCCCCCCTTGAGGGAGTGGTTTGGGTGGCCCTGTGGGCACGCCTCCCGCCGTTCCCTTGTGGGGCCCCCTGCTCTTCTGATGCCAGCTCTCCCCAGGCACCCATGTTCCTAAAGGAGTGTGGCTTCCGCCCATGCTGTTCTTCCCTGTGACCTGGGCTTCACTCTCCGTTCCAGACTTCAACAGCGCTCACTTCAGAGGAAAAGGGCAAGAAGACCAAGAAGAAAAGCCGGCGGCGCCGGACCCGCGGGGAAGGGAAGAAGGTCTCGGAGGACGAGTGCTTCCGCTGCGGCGATGGGGGTCAGCTGGTGCTGTGCGACCGCAAGGCTTGTGCCAAGGCCTACCACCTGGCCTGCCTGGGCCTGCGCAAGCGGCCATTCGGTGTGTCCCGGCCTCGAGGGGGCATTTGGGTCCTGCGGGGGCGGGGGGGGGGGCAGGGCGCCGTGGGGAAGGAGGACTGTGACCTCAGTAGAACCTTTGGGTGCAAAGATGGGAGAATGGAACACCGCGAAAGGGAAAGTCAGACATGTTGGTGAGACAAAAATGCATGTTTGGACAGTAGCAGGTGACACAGCCAGGTAAGCAGACAGAAGTCTCAGAGGTGTCTTCGGGGGTGTGGCACTCTCCACCACCTGATGCAAGGCCCTTAGTGGTCAATGCAGAAGTCTGTGTCCATCTGTCTGGGCCCATGGGCTGCAGGGAGGCATGTCCCTCTGGCCCGGCCCCCTGGGCGGGTGGGCAGGAGGGGCCCGGCCAGGCCCCGCCTGCTGACCCGCCCATCTCCTTGCAGGGAAGTGGGTGTGCCCGTGGCACCACTGCGACGTGTGCGGCAAGCCATCCGCCTTGTTCTGCCACTTTTGCCCTAATTCGTTCTGCAAGGAGCACCAGGACGGGACGGCCTTCAGCACCACTCAGGATGGGCGGCCCTGCTGCAGCGAGCATGGCCCAGGCACAGAATCCACTGCCCGCGCCCAGGCCATGAAGCCCTGTCCGGAGCCCATGAAGCCGAAGGGGAAGAGGAGGCGGAGGCGGTGCTGGCGGAGGGTCATGGAAGGCAAATAGCTTGGGGGGGCCTGACCAGGTTGGGGGACCACCTGCCGGTGGGCGGGCCGAGCACAGGACTGGTGGGGCCCAGGGCACCTCCGCAGGGTCAGTGACAGCGACCGCCTCCTCAGCCTCCCTGGGAGGGAGCGCCTGCCCACCACTGAGCCACCAGCAGCACCGCTGCCTCTGCACTGACCGCCCCCGAGCCGTGTGCTTGGGGTGCGGCAACGCACGCCTGCGACAGCATTAGGGCTACACTTGAATTGCGGGGAGTGTCGAGGTTCCCTCCTCCTGACTTTTAGGTTCAAGTTATGGTTGAAATTAATTGGCACATGAAATGTTTTTATCTTGCCCAAAACATGTAGAGTAGTTTGTTCTCGTAACAATGTTCCTAGGCCTGCTTCCCCGTCGTCCTCACTCCGGAGGGGCCTGACTGGCTCGCTGCGGTGAGGGGCTCAGACCCTGAATCCCTTGGAAACCATAATTTTGATCATTATTTTTGCTTTTATGAAACAGCTGTATTTTTTGTACTAATGTGAAATTTTTCCTCAAAACGCTCCTTTTTCATCGTAGTGAGCAGCTGTCCCAGCAGTGGTGACAGTGGTAGTAGTTTGAGATCTCCTGAGTCGTTTCTTCTCTCCGTAGATTTGAACTGAGATCCACCACCGGGCCTGCCTGTCAAGTGCAGGCCCCTCCTCAGGGGCAGGTGGAGGAGGCTCTCCAGGGCTGTCTCCCACCGCACTAGCTTCTGGCCAACACTTGGGAAAAGACTGTATACATTTTCATTTGACTTTTCTTTAGTGGTTTCTTGCCTTTATTCTCAATATATTTTTGCTAAACTTGTTTCACAATTGCCACTGATTGAACTGTGTATTTACTGATGCGCCCGAGTCCTCTCTGCAGACGGTGGGACTTGGCTGGGACTTGGCGGGGGTGCGGCCTGCAGGCGTTTGCTTGGATGCCTGCAGTGTTCTCTCCAGGGCTGGGGAGAGACCCGGAGGTCGGAACTGGCCGCCTGAGCTCGCGTCCACTTCCTCACACCCTGTGGGTCTGTCCATGGAAGACAGGTGCTGGCCAGTCATGCTCAGCCAGGGCAGTGCCTGCCCAAAAGGCCCCTGGGAGACCCCCAGGGGGTGAGAAACTTCTACGAAGTCCTAAGTTCTCTGGGGAAGATGGGATTCTTCTTTTCCAGGGTCGCTCTTGGCCCTGGGAAGTTCAGAGCCCCCTGAAAAGGGGAGAGCGCCCCACTGGCACCCACATGTGCTGAGAGAGGCCTGCCTGTCTCCATGGGCAAAGAGTGGGGGCAACTAGCAGCAGACTTTTTTTTCTGACCTTTTCTTCTTAACACGAGGAGAACATCTGCTCTGCAGAAAAGTCCACATGGCTGTTCTCCAGCGCTGCTACTGAGGTCTCCCGTTCATCCCTCTCAGGCTGTTGGGCCTTGGACGGCAGGACGGCCACGGCCCTGGACCTTTTTCTCCACGGGTCAGTGGGTCTTGACATGGGCTGGGGTGGGGGTCTGCCAGGCTTCAACCGTGGGGTCCACACCTCCGGAGCACTGACTGGCCATCCCTTTGGCCCTTCTTTCACGACCCTGGACAGAGCAGCCACACATGGAACCAGAGGGGAAATTGAGCTTGGCCACTCGCCGACCACTCCCGAGCATGGCCTAGTCTGCCCTCAAATGCACACACCTGAGGGGACAGTTGTCTTGGGGGAATACTGGCTCGACCCGTGGACGTCCACTCCTTGTTTCAAGCTGGGACCAGCCCTTGGGGTCACAGCTGCTGTGGGTGGGGCCCTGCTACAGGTCATGGTCCACACTTGTCCTTTTTTTAAGGGAAAAACATCAATGTGTGGTTGCCTCTCGCACGCCCGCTACTGGGGACCTGGCCCGCAACCCAGGCCTGTGCCGAATGGGAATCGAACCGGCGACGCTTTGGCTTGCAGGCCCAAGCTCAGTGCACTGAGCCACACCAGCCAGGGCCCACACTTGACCTTTCAAATCAGCTGAGGGGTGTCTGTGTTGGTCAAACCATGAGAACTGGTTTTGCAGTGCACTTGGGGGAGCAGATTAATTTATTTTTGTATTTGACAGTAGTAAAATCTTGATTTTTGAGTCACTTTGATATTTCCAAATTTTTAAATGATCTTTCTGAAGGAAAATGGTAAAAAAACATTTTCAATATAGTTGCTCTTTCCAAACACCATTAAATTAATGAGTAAACAACACTAGATTTGAAAATCTTTAGGAAACCAGTTCACAAATCTTGGGCTGCAGCAAGCTTTTGGAAGTGCAGCTGAGCATAAATGGGCTTTCCCACGGGGCCAGCAGGGTCTGTGGCGTCTCAGTGGCAGCTCATGTGGGGTAGTTCAACCTTTGAACCTCAGCTGCAGCCCATTGTCATTAATGTGAAACAAAAAAACTGCCCCAACCTCAAGGTTCCTTGGGGTCAGGAGCCTGTGCCCATGTGTGTGGTCACACCTATCCTGCCAGCCCTGGCCAGGGCAGCCTGTGGCTGCTGTGAAGGACCCAGCGTGGCACCTGGCAAAGCCCATCCCGTGCTCAGAGGAGCTGCCCTCATTCCCGGCCCCCCTGCCAGGTCCGTGCCTCTGATGCCTGTGAAGTATTTCTCCTAGTGGTGCTGTGTCGTGCCCACCTTCTCCAACTGCCTCTTCTCAGTTGGAGGTGACTGGCCCTGTCTGACTGGGAGTTAATGTGAGCAACTGCCTGCAGCCAGTCTTGGTCCCTCGTGCATGTGCTGGTGAATGCAAGCGCACTGTGTCCGCTGCGCCCTACCTGAACCTAGCCGTGGACATCCACCTGCCGCTGGAGTCTTAACTTCGTGTACCAGGAGGCCAGGCCCCTTTTAGAGGGGACTGGGTGCTGTCCCCAGTTCTGACAGAGTCAGAAGCGTGAAGCTCACTTCAGGGGGAGGAATATGCTGAAGTGTAGATCTGGAAGTCACCAATGCTGGGGGGAAACAGCATTTCAAGTGGGACGTTGTTTGGAAAATTGTGTATTTTTATATTAAAACATTTTTGAAGGCTCCTTCCTCACACTTGTTTTACGTGGGACTGCATTTGCAGTGCTGGGCTCTCCCCCAGTCACTGTGAGCCGTCTGTCAACAGCAAGACAGCCGCTCTGTGCTTGACCCGTGGGGAGTGGACACTGGCCCTGGGAGCGGTGCCGAGTAGTGGACACAGTGAGTGTGGTTCTGATTTTGGAAAACTGTCTTTTTAATTTTAAAAATACGTTGGTTCCAAATCCCCATTAAAGGTGAGGTGGTCAGGAGGGAGATGCTGCCACTGCTACCCCCCACCCCCAAGGACGAGCTGGCCCCAGACGCAGCTCAGGGCTCCCTCTGCAGTGGAGGCCTGGTCTCCAGTGCTGACAGCCATCCAAAAAGCAAATGGAAGCCCATGGCAGGGAGTGGGGCTCGGCACTGGGTAGCTGTGCCCACACCGTTCTCAGCCCGCCGGGCCCACGCTTGGTCCCCTTGGCCTCGTGGGTGGGGAGAGCCCCTCCCTATGGCCAGCGGAATTTAAGAAAAATAAAAAAGGTAAAAGTCTAACAGGCAGAATTGTCACTAAAATTAGGAAGTTGTAACTTTTTTGGTTAACTTTAACATTCAAAAATGTAATGAATCCAAAAAAGTATCTTAGATCACACAAAAAGTAACCCATATTAAAATTTAAAAACAAGTCCAGAACACCCCAGAGAACGGAATCGAAAGTGGGCGCAGGCTGGGGCGCGGCAGGGCACTGGGGGCAGGACCCTGCTGCTGTCCCTCTCGCCTGCATCAGGCCCACAGAGGTGGGCAGCGGCCCCTAAGACACGTTGGCCATGGGCTTGTACTTCTTGAAGCGCGTCCACTGGCCAGTGGCATAGTTCATCTCAAACACGGTGTCCACCAGCATGGTGGTGCTGCCCTGGCCATCTGCCTTGGGCAGGTCCTCTGTGTGCTCGCTGAGCTTGATCTGGATCACGTCGCCCTGCTCCTGACACGGGTTCTCTGTGGAGGGTGTGAGCTTTGGGTGGGTGCCGTGGCCACGTGGCCTGGCCCCCAGCCCTGCAGGGCCCTGGTGCCCCGCCCTGCCCGGCCCTGCAGACCCACCTCGGGAGCCGGCCATAAAGCCCAGGATGAGGGCCTTCTCGGGCCGCGTGACCTTGTTGGCTGTCTTGAACATCTCCTGTGCAGCGAACATTTGCTCTCTCTGCAAGCGCAGTGACAGGTGAGGGCCTGAGCCACTGCCCCCCCACCACCCCGGCCGCTGACATCCCCCCTCTTACAGGCACAGACCAGGCTCCCTGGGAACCTGGGCTGCAGGGGTAGGGGATTAGGGGAGTGAGGCCACATCTGCCCAGCGGCCTGCAGCCTTCCTGGGCACACCTACCGTGAGGGACAAGTTCTTCTTGGGCTGTGGCTGGGCAGGAGGCTGTGCCTGTGGGGCCACCATGGCCACTGGCGGTGCCTGGGCAGCAGGGGTGGCAGCAGGGGGTGTGGTGGGTGTCAGGGGCGAGGCAGGCACAGCAGGTGCAGGTGTGGGCGTAGCTGGGCTCAGGCCGCTATTGTACATGGGTGCCCGTTGTTTGAATTGTGCTGGCAGGGCAGGGGCTGGGGTGCTGGGCTCCTCGGGGGGCCGGCTGGCCTGCAGGCTGGCTTCCCGGGAAGGCGGGGCTGTAAGCACAGAAGGGCCGCCTGAGGCTGGCAGGACCACACATGTCCCTTCCCACATGGCTCTATGCCAGGCCTTGCCTTGCCCCGCCCAGAGGGAGGGGGCTCTGCTCCCCCCGTTCCCCTCCCCCGCACCAGCCATGTCCAGCCTGAGCCCGCACTACCAGCTTTTGCAGCTGTTGGTCCCGAGACCTTGGCTCCTCGAGTCTGGGCCCTCAGGAGGCCTTCCAGCCCAGTGCCAGGGCCAGAGAGCCCCAGATCTCAGGCCTTTTCAGATGGGCAGACAAAACATCCAGGGTCTGGCCAGGTCTGCCCACCTGGCCAGGACGCCCAGGTCCTAGCAGAAAAGCTGAGCCCCACCAGGTGGAAACCACAGAGCAGGGCCTCCCGGCCCCGTCCACGCCTCCTTTCCAGACTCAAGAGCTGTGAGGGGACACGTGGGCCCTGAGGTGCTGTCACCTTGGGCCCCTTCCCACGCCCAAGCTGGAGTCAGTGCTGTGGAGCTGAACACAGGACTGCTGCCCATTGCCCCAGGAAGGGCAGAGGAGAGAAAACCGGGCTTATTTCTCAGCCTGTGTCCCCAGCCATCACCGGCAGGGCTGGAGAACCATACGGGACCCTTCCCAACACCCGAGGAAGCACTGGGTGGGGGCCCCTTGGGAAGGCTGGCCAGCATGCCACACTGCCCTGCCACCTGCTCACCTGCTGGGGTCTCAGAGCTGGGGATGTAGGACGAGGCTGGGACCACGCTGGGTGTGGCAGGCAGGTAGCTCGTGGAAGGCAGCGCAGGCTCGCTGTTCAGAGCCCCGAGTTTCTGGAAGACGGTGCATGGAGAGACCTGGGTCTCAGCGCTGCCCCCATGGGGGCTGAGTGGGCAACGCTGTGAATACGTACCTCCGCCCCCGCCCACAAGGCCCCTGTGCGGCATGGCCCCCCAACCCTAGACCTTCCCGAGCAGAGGACAACTCCTGTTTGGTTAAGGAGCCAGCACACCAGCCATCTTTGAGGAAAAGAGGAAGCGCAACTATGTTTTTCTCATTACGCACGGTGGGGGGCAGGCACTATGCACCGTGAGGAGACGGATCCAGCTGCATGCTGCTTGCAGTCCGCGTTGGGGCCACACCGAGCAGCGGCACGGTTGCCCTCACCCTCTCCCCCCCCGGGGGGGGGCCTGGCCACTGCCCCCCATGCACATGCATACATACCACACAGGCACACGCATGCGCGTTCTCTGAGAACACCTTTTCTGACAACTAAGAATTGGGAGGAGGGAGGAACCACAGCTGCACTGAGGCCCTACCTGTGTGGACACCAGGCCGGCCGCGTAGTCGGGGGTGGCATTCTCGATGACCGTCTCCTCCTTGGCTGGCTTTTCCACCACCTCCGTGTCTGCTGACAGAGCCTAGTCAGTGCCCCTGGCAACCCCCCCTCGAGTGGGCTCAGCAAGCCTGCCCTTCCCACCCGGCTCCAGGCAGAGAAGACGGGCCCCCAGGGAAGGGCTGCCACCTGCAGCTCCCGCCCGAGAAATGTGCTCACGGAGAGGGCACCAGTGTGGGGGAGGACAGCCAGGAGCGCCGCCCCAGGACCCTGCCAGGAGCCCAGGCACCCACCCAGTGTCTTCCTCCTTCTCTTCGCCTCTCGGCCAGCACCGACCATGTCCAGCTCAGAAATGTCCAGCAGCTGCCAAGACAGACAGAAACCCACCCTTAAGTACAACATGAGGCGCACCAAAGCCCGCTGTGTGGGGGCCACAGACAGTAAAGGGGACCTGCCCACCTTCACGCCCCTCTCCTTCCGCAGAGGTGTCCTCGAGGGCGGGACAGGGGTGCGGTTCCCAGCAGGGCTGAAGACGCTGGGCGCAGTGGGGCTCCGGAAGGGCGCCTGCTTCGGGATGCCTTTGAGCGGGGCTGGGACAGGACAGCGCCCGTCAGTGGCGATGGCATCAGAGATGGCCAGTCCCCCACCACGTGCATCCTCACTCCCCTACCAGGCACCTCTGTGGGAAGAGGCTCGCTGTCCCCCTTGCAGGCCCACAGGGCCCTGGAGTCAGCTGGCTGCTGAGCTGGCTGAGCCCTGACCCCACAGATGAGCTGTATCTACTGGAGGTGACACCCCTGAGTCACCTGCACCTGTCCTTAGGGAAGACCAGCTAACCCAGAACAATGCCTTAGCAAGCAGTGACATCATAGCCAACCTGAGACATTTCTGCCAAAAAACACTGAACAAAAACGCAGCCCAGCAGCCATCCATCCTGATGCTCCACGCCTCTTGGCAAGTGGGCCTGTTGCACGGTTGACACCCAACTCACTGCCTAGGCCAGGCCCGCACCTGTCAAGGGGAAGTCACTGGACACACCAGGGACAGTTCCTCCTGAACACGGCCTGGCCCACCCCTGGTGGCCCTGCCTTAGCCCTCAGCGCTCACCACGCAGGCCCTCGCAGCATGGCCAACAGGGCCAGGGACGGACCTACCACCACTCCCGCCTCCAGGGGCGCCACAGAGGGGCCACCGACACTTCTTGTGCTTCCACAGCCACAAGGGCAACAGCCTCACCTGCAGTGACAGGGCCAGGGACCACTCCTCGCACAGTGACAAGTCAGTTGGTGCCCACACACCAGGTCCCACTCAAAAGGTCCAGAACTGTGGGCCCACATGTGGCAGGCAGCAAGTAACCGAAGCAGGCCCGCCCGCAGGGTGCTGCCTGGGGCTTCCCTTGGGCTCCAGCACCTTGCTCATCTGTGGTTCTCACGTGCCCTGTCTTCCTGGCTGTGTGCTGGGCCCTGAGCAGTGAGCTGTGTGTGTGTGTGTGTGTGTGTGTGTGTGTGTGTGTGTGTGTGTGTGTTGGGGGCGGGGGGTAGGGGGCACATGGCAACAGGAAATGGGAGTATAGTAGTCCTTTCCTCTGGGCTCTTGGCCCAGGCTATCTGGAGGAAAGCTGCAGGGCACCCCGTTTTCTCAACTGCTTAGGTTATGCATTTGGGGCTCTGTGCTCCTGACCCCAAGGGAGAAGCAGGCCTAGGAGGATGAGGTGGGGCCAACTGGCTCCCAGGCACCACCCTCCCCTCCCGTCAGCCTGGAAGTGGCGGCAGCGGGTAGCAGCAGGAGCACAGGCTCAGCCCTGCAGGCTCGTCGGCCTCAGAGCTGGCCAGACCCTGTGCTTGCCACATCTAATGAGAAAGAAATGTTCCAGTGCCCGCTCGGGACTCATTGCATCAGCTGGAACTTGTATGAATCGTGCCACAGAAGAAAATGTTTCACCATTTGGCACTCGGTTTCAGCACTTGCCACAAGTTCCAGAACAAATTGCTGATGAGTGCTGAGGTGCCACCATGCTTCACTGGACCCCTGGAGGCAGCAAGCCCTCCAGGGCCAGCCCTGTGCTCTGCCCTCAGCTCTGCCTGCTCACCAGCAGCTCTGGAGGCCAGACCTCGGCCTCTGAGCGCCTCTGCCCACAAGGAAAAATCTCTCATCTTTCAGGTCCGGCCCGCCGGCAGACAGGTGCAGATAGCTCCGGGCCACATGCTGGCCCAGCAGCCAAGAAGCCCTGCAGCTCCGGGTGAGGTCCAGGGCGGGAACGCAGCCCAGGGGCCACTCCGGTGAGGGGCACATGGCCTTACTTGTGGTGTCCATCTTGCGGAGCAGCCCCCGGCCCTTGGCGTGGAAGGGCACCCCCGCACTCCTCTTCAGCTGCTGGGCTGTCTCGGTGGCTGTAAGGAGAAGGTGGTGCATGTCAGCACACCCCAGTCAGCACACGCCTGCTCACTGGGGGCCCATGGCGAGCTCAGATGCTACAGCCACGTGTTCTGCACACAAAGTAGAGCTGTGGACGGCATGGCCTGGGATGACGGGCACTCTGATGGGGCCCTAGAGGGTCTGCGTGGCCACACACCCTGCCACCTGTGCCCTGCCAGCTCTGAGAAACCAGAACTGCTCTGCCAGGCCCGCTCAGATTCCTTGCAAACAGGGCATTTTCACGTTATTAGCACCCATTCCACAGCCACACACAGTCACTTCACTGAAGTCTGGCTGAAGCAGTCTCCCCCGCTTTCCCTGGCAGGTCCCTCCGACACGGTCCTGACTTTGCAATCCGAGAAAACGTTAAATAAAGCGATCGGATGTTTTTAAAGCCAGCCTGAGATAGAGATGAAGGTCAAGTTGTGGGAGCAGAGCTGGCCTTTGCGAGGCCGCCTGGCTCTTTGCCTGTGTGACTCGGTTGGTACAAATTCAGTTTTGCAACAAAGGTTACAGATACTTTAACCAGGAAATTCTGAAGTTTGTAAAACAGACTTTTAGAACACAGTTCAGCATAGCAATAAAATAAAAAACAAACAAAAAAAAACAAAAAAACAAAAAACTTTTTGTAGGACCTTCATTGTCTTCGACAACGTTGGTCCCATAAAATGGGAACAAAACCCGAGAACGAAACCGCAGACCGAGGCAGAGCACAGGGTGCCTGGCAGGCCCCCGCCTGCCGCACCAGCACTCACACTTCTGCAGGAGCTCGGCCCTCAGCGTGGCGCTCTTCGGCTTCCTCTTCAGCTGGAAGTGCTTCACTGGGGGGGTGAGGGGGCCGGCCAGGGTGGTCAGGGCACTCTTATTCAGGTACCGGCACTCCAGCGGCAGCATGGCGGACGCCTCGCACTCAGTCACTGTCCGTTCGGGAAGCAGCACATGGTCAGGAAGTGTGTCTCCCTGTCTTGGCGTGTATCGTGTTGTCTACAGTCATGGGGCAGGGACCCACAGGCCTGGCTCCCAGCGGGCAGTGCCAGCGACATGGCCACAGCTAAGAGCTGCTGGCTCCAATTGCCCAGCTAGGGCAGGGACTCAGAGAGGAAGAGTACGCTGCACCTTTGCTGGCTCTCAGACATTTGGCAAATATTTTCTAAGTGGTTTTTGGTTCCCGTTCTGAATGATTGAACTGCTGGAATTGTCTGCGCGAGCACATCTGGGCTCTGCGACAGCCTGGACAGGCAGCAGGGGGATGAGGGGCAGGCAGGGGCTGTGCAGGGAGAGTGCACAGGAGAAGTGAGTGAAAAGTTTAAGAAAAACGCATGCAGGGGCGGGGATGCACAGGCACACTGTGGTTCTAAAATCCTTCTACAATGTCCTAAAATCGGCTAGTCCCCGGTGTGACACCCTGAAAGCCAGACTCTTTTTAGAAAAGATAATTTTCTCTTTGGAAGCCATTTCCTGCCCCCCCCCCCCCC